>JANAVB010042020.1:35472425-35727425 GCA_029216955.1 Iris pallida | reverse complement strand
ATAACTCTACTAACTCCTACGAGCCCATTGCCAGTGAGTATATTCAACCTCCCTGGCAATGCCTCGAACTCCATCCCTAGCCGTGTCGCAAATTGTGCAGATATAAATGAGTGTGATAATCTCGAATCAAACAATGCTACTGCAGGATATGAGACGACGAGAATGTTACCTGCCACAACATCTTCCGATGCTAATGCCTCTTCCAAGGACAGAGTGAATGCCTGTCCTCGACCTCCTTGTTGGTTCCCATGTTGCAGCCTAGCCTGGTGCTACTACTGGCCCCTTCCTTGATGATGTTGGGGTGGTCTATGCTGGTGTTGCTGCATCGGCGGTCCCTGCTACCGAAACATCTGAGCCTGCGGCATTAACGGGCGCTGTGCCAACGGTCTTACTGCTACCGCTGGCCCTCGATACTGGCCTGCCCTTGGTGCTGACATAGCAGGAAACTGCTGCACTAGTCCACATGACCTCGAATTCATGGGACATGTGGTAACCCGATGATCTGGATTTCCATATATCAAACACAGTCCGTTCAATGCCCGACACACATCTCTAGTGTTCCCAATCTTCCCACAATAAGTACAGCCCGCTAGGGGTTGCTGGTTCTTCCTTGGTTGTTGCTGCTGCTGCCTGGGTGGTGGTGCTAGCCTTCGTTTCGCCACATCATGGATGCGAACGCCAGGGGACGGTGCTTTTGTTTGGGGCGCTGCTCCCCCTACTCCTTCCATCTGACTGTGGGATCTCTTCTGACCACCTGTCCTTGCCGTGATCCTCTGAATGGTGATCTCATGCCTTCGGGTTGCCGTCAACACTTTATCGAAAGACTGGTAATTGTGCCCCTCTATCAATTGCAAGAGCTCAAGGTGAAAACCTTGCTGGAACCTTATCGCCCTCTGGCGCTCCGTCGCTACCATCTCTGGGGCAAACCTACTCAATCTGTAGAACTTCGCTGCATAAGCATCTACTGTGTCACGACCCGCACCCGCTTTTTCGGATACGAGACGTGTCCAAGCTAGCCTACGCCGCAGAGTCGGCGGTAGAACGATGTCAAGCCCGCAAGAAATAACTGCTCAAAAATAAAGTAATTGCTGCTCATTCACATTTCTAAGTTTATTACAACAGTTACAACATTTACATTTAAAGGAAAAATAAAGTTTTACAATTAAAGAAATTGATACAAATGCTTTCTATTCTAGGTTGTCTTCAGCATACCCAAGTCTTACCCAGTGCTAAGAGTGATATCGGCTAAACCTGAAAAATATTGGTTATCCAGTCAGGATTGGAACAAATGCACAAACCGACGGCAATGCAAAACATAACAGAATTAACAAGACATGAAAATAGCATATGAGATATGAAAGCTGGTAAGAAACTGATGACATAGCACGATAGAGAAGTAAACAAGCAAAAACTAATAAAATACATCTATCTAGGTGGTGTGAAATATCTGTTTCAACATATGGATGGCTGGGGGTAAATAAGGCACACTGCACGTGTCGTGCGCAGCGGCTAGCATTCAAGATTAGACTTAATGGGATATTTCTGGGTAGTCCACATGTATACTAAGATATTTTCCCTCCCGATAACTCCGTGTGACGAGCGTGTCAACAAGCAGCAAGATATATGTATAGATATGAAATGAAAAGATTACTTTGAATCGGAAAGCAATCAGAAAGTGCACTTGCCTGAGGTCCTTAGCTGGAGAAACCAATAACATTATACCACTCACGAGCCACAATCAGTCAACACATGCAGAAGTATCCGGATGCTGAAATAAACAGTACCAACATTCTCAGAATAGTCAAATTAGCTAGGATTGCCTGTCCTTAAGTCCAATTCTGGACACAGGGGCAAAACGGTAATTTCGGGCAAAAATGATGTCCGCTGTTGGACCCGCTTTGCACCGAAAAGTGTGCCAGAGTGAATGGTCTCTAAAGTCATCAAACTACATGTCTACGGATCCAGTTTTTCGATACGAACCCAACCGTATGTCCAGAGTTGGATTCCGACGGGCCGTGCAAAAAATCGCCCGTTGAGTGGGACCGTAGGGCCCGCAAAACGACGTCGGATTCAACTGTCTCAGAATCGGACCAAACATGGCAAGCAGGACCAGAAAAACGATACGGTTCTGTTGGCCCAAGTTTTGTCTCGATCTGACGAGCGTGCACAAAGTAATTGGAGAATTTACAACGTGCACGATATGGTGAATTTCGACGGATACGCATCAAATTCGTCGCGCACACGCGACCAATTTGAATTCCGTCAAAGCCCACATGACCACGAAGCCGTTACGCAGCTTTCAATCCTTCAGTTCGCGACCACGTCGCCCGGTTTGACGGGACGCACGTCGTGTGGATGATTTTCTAGTTTTCAAAACAGTTTTTATCATTTTTTTTTCTGATTTTCAAATCGGTTTTAAACAGAATATAATAAACTAGAAAATAAACTAAAAGTAGGGTCTCAATCTCAGTTCGGTTGTCTAAAACTTTGTTCAAGTGGTTTTCCAAAATTTGCGATATCTTGATCGCAAATCGACCGCCAACTTGGCGTTTCAGGACAATATCTAACTTCCAGAAATCGAGCTTTTTCTTGATTTTGGAACTCGTTTTTCGTCGCATACAAAGCGAAATAAAATAAACTATTTGAAGGGAAATTAAGTCGGTTAGGTTGTCGACATACCGGAGAAATTCGTTCGTGAAACGAACAAACGTAGTGGGAGTTATGCCATTGCGAAGTCGGGTCGGCCGGGGATGTTGCTGCTGTCCCCGCGCTTCAACTCGCGCGCGCGCGTGGCCTCCTGCGACTCCGTCGCCGGCCGTCGCTCGCCCACGGCGAGGCTGGCGCATGCGCCCAGGTGGCTGGGGGTCGGCAGCGTTGATTGCTAGGGTTTTTTTTTTCTCGAGTTCCCTCTTCGCGGATGGCTCTGTGAACTTATACATACGTGAACCGATCAGAGGTCGGGTGGGGCTCACTGTGCGGGGGAAAAACTGAGCATGGCTCGGTTCAAGGGCCTCCTCTGTTGTTTGATTTGGGAATAGAGGGAGGGGTCTGGCCTTGGGCCGAGGGGATTGCTGCTGGGTCTTAGTTCTATTTCTTTCTCTATTTCTTTTCCTACTTTCTTATTCTAGCAAATAATGTATGTATATTTTACCATATATATTTGTATATATACCACTATATGTATTTATATATATACACATTCACATATATATTATATACATATTATATAAATACACACACATATATATCTGTACACAATTATCTTTTAGTAAAGAAATAAATGATGATAACTATTAATAATAAATAATTTATATTTAATAACCACAAGAATAATATTAATATTATATAATCTCAATAAAATAATAATAGTAATAATAATAATAATAATAATAATAATAATAATAATAATAATAATAAAATTCAATAAGACAATAATTAATTATTCATAAAATCTAAAACTCACCATTTGAATTAAAATAAATAAAAATATTCAAAAAAATTTCGGGAAGGGGATCTACAAATCTACCCACCTTAAAAATAATTATGTCCTCGAAATTTTAATTCATGACTATCCCGTAAAATTCAAAGTCTACTATCACCTTAATCTTCTCAAATTTAATTCCTCGGAAATATTTTATATCCTCCTCCTAATCATTTTGTAGCTGCGAAGTCTCGAGGGCTTCTACCCACCTTTGGTCACACTACTCCCTTGAAACACAGGTCACCAAAATCATATAATCTTCTACTAGTGACCAATAATTCTACCAACAGATGTCTAGGCATATGGCATCTAGGATCCTCTCCTATCTATCAATTACGAGTTATCGTCTTTCCAATTAGTGAAAGGCAAAAACAATAAAGAGCTCGAGAGAGATGTCACTGAATACAACTTACGTGATTCAAAGGCGAATGTATAATTCAAACGGAATTGTCAAAGCGATCGTGGATGAGATCCTAGAGACATCTACTTCTCAATCCACGTAGGATAATTAGATGAAAAGCGAACCAAATGCATCATGATTGATCAGACCACAATACAATGATTCTGATTAGACAATATGTTAGCAGGCGTCCCTAATAAAAATATGTCTTGAATCAAGCTCGATAAAAGAGTAAGCTTGCAAAAAACTATGCTGTAATAGCAGCATTGGTCAAGAGAGTCAAATTACGAGTACGCGAGATTTTAGAAAGGAGGTACAAGTAGTTCAAGTTTTGAAATTATCAAAACCTTACCTGGTGTTCCTGCTTATACAGTCTTCCTATAATCTTTCTATCTCTAAGGCCTTGGTCGACTAATGGGTTATGGACTTCTGAGTTCTATTTTCGAAACCTATTAGTGTCAGTTAATTTCTTCGTCAATAGATCACAAGAACCACATAACGTAAGGTTGGAAGGCATGCTACTCAACTTACAGAACTTACACTAGTATTGGTTTTGAATCTTATGGGACACCGACATTTCCTATTCCCTATAGTATTCTAATCTTATGATCACATCTAAAATCATTTCACCGAGAATTATGTCTCGCCCATATAATCTGGCTGTGGCAAACTCTTGGTTCCGTGATTTCAGAGGCGATATGCTATCAGATACTCTATTCTATATTGGAACAAGGGTATCTAAGATCTAAAGAGGTCAACGAGAACATAGATTTAGAAATGTCCCATAGACTATGATTCTTCGGGATGATTTCAATTCTGTGGGTTGTGCCTCGCCAGTGCGCTGTTGGCTGCAGTGAACCCACACTCCACTCTCAGCTAATTGACGACAGTGCGCTGCTGTCTAACCATTCCTTTAGCTATATCCGTAAAATTCATGAGCTTCTAAAGATTCAAACAAATTGACTAAAAATAAAGCCTAGGTATTCGTTCTGTTAGCCTAAAACAAAAGAGTTAACATGGAGGAATTAACTAAAGACGAAAGGAATACAAATATTCGAGTATCTATTTTATATGCATTTCTAGGGTTGAGGGAAAATCTCGAATCAATCTACTTCGAGATTCGTATGCAGTTAACAGAATCCAAAAATTTAAACTAATTCTTTACCGCAAAAAAGAATTTAAAAATAGGCAATTCTAACTTATGATATAAGATTTATATCTATACAGCAAAAGAAAGTTAAACAGTTCAACAAGATCAAAGCCTTAATTATAGATAAGCCTAACTTACCAAGTGATTAGCATATCTGCATGGGGTCATATTGTCATATCAAAATATAGTGTACCTGTAGAGATCTAGCAAGTTATCTAATTGCATGGCCTATCTAATAACCTTATCTACCCAACAGTCAATTTGAACAAGGGACTCCTAGTCTTAGTCATTATCTTAAATCATTTTAATCCTAATTTGTGAATGAGCATTTTCTGGGTGCAGGCTCGCAATAGTACAACTAACGTACCATCACGAGTTCGCAGTCTTTTGCGAAGACTGACCTGCGTGGGCCACCACATACTGTCTTGCCGGCCTGCTTGAGGTTGATAAACTTCTGTTGTAGCTCAAACTGCGCCACAACTCCATAGTACTTCATCTTGAATCTTGCTGTGAAATCATCCCAAGCAACGAGACGTCTGATGCATACTTCTTCTGATTCCCACCAATCACGTGCGAGATCCTGAAGTAACAACTTCACCTGATCCACACGTTCTTCTGCCGGTACCTTAGCTGTTGTCAAAATAGTCTCAATATCCTTAAGCCATACATCTGCTGAGATGACATCTTCCGTGCCCTCGAAACGACGGGGTTTGTACTTGCAAAACCTGGTTGATGCTCCTGAATCTGGCCTCGCCCCTCTTTCCAATGCCGTCTATAATCTTTGGTTGAGTAGTACATTCTGCTCTTGCAACTGAGCGTGCATGCGCGGCTGGGCTAACATCTGATGTTGCTGAGTGGCCATCATCCCTCTCATGATCTCCAGAAGGGCCGGTGTGTCCACTTCCACGGGGGTAGGTGGAACTGTTGGTGGTGGTGGAACCTCCGGATACTGCGATCCAGCCACTGCTTCCACTATCACTTCTTCTTGGATAACCTCTTGGGGTAGTACTGGCCCTTGTTGCTGACCAACATGGTCAGGTTGTCCAAGCTGCCCTTGTTGTTGTTGTCCAGTCCTGACAGATGCGGACGAGGTACCCCTAAGAAAAGGGACAAGAGAACAATCAAATGACCGGACAGGAAAGATCAATAAAGTCAAAGGATACTGGAATGTCAAGCTAGAATTGAGAACAACGAATCACGAGATCAAGGGGGAACATGTGTGATTGAGACATCCTATAAATCAAAACACCCCACAAGTCTGAAATCAGACCTGCATGGGCCACCACTAAAACTTTGTCACGCCCCAGAACCAGAATACTGGAGAGCGGGGGAATGACTCAGCCAGCTACGTATTATGGGTAGATGAATACCGTATAATACGATCAATGCTGTCTAACAAGACGAGAGGGTGCATACTACGTGAAAGTTTCTCTATGGTCACTTCACATCTATTGTCTCAATCATTCAAACAAGAAACAGAAATAGAGAACATGTAAGATGAAGCAGTAAGGTGTCCCAAACGCTCAGTCAAAATATTCTTGACATCTGGCTTTACAAAACACAGCCAGATGAGGTAGCAAAGTATACACAATTGTTTATCAGCTGTAGCCTGACTTTAGTTACAATTATGCAAAAGTAAGTACAAGACAATCCGACTAACATGTCGGTGCCAAACGACAAAGTATAAAGTAGATAACAAAACGAGCGAAGAAGTAAGAAACCCACTCGAGTCCTCCTGCGATCATCTCTCTAGTGTTGACCATCTTGGAGGTAGAAGTCAGTTGGATCCTTGGGAACCGACTCTAAATCTGGCCATACAAAACCAGAGAGGTTAGACCTCTAATAGCAAGTACCGCAAGGAAGCACGATATGGGGAATAAAACCAGTAATAGGAAATATGATAAATAGTCTCTGCTGGCTACTGGGATTCACATCACATCACGACACTTTGAACCAACTTCCCAACCAAACAAGGACAGAAGTTGATCCGTCATGTCCTGACATTCCGATTATCTCAGTTAGTCGTCAGAGTAGGGACAATACACAAACAAATCAATTTAAACGGCCATGCAACTACTACGGCTTGCTACTGTAAGTTTCAAGTTATCCTGGAATTATGCAATAGGGATTCCTCAGTTCTTACTATGTACAAGCAAGGCTAGTTACCCAGTCAATCAATTACGCCAATCATAAATTAGACGAGTCCCAGCGGGACGCCCGTCATCAATATACAATATACAATAAATAATATAACCAGATACCGCTACCTGCCCGTGTGGCAGATTTATAGTATCTGTGGGGACCAGCCGGCCTGTCGGACACTACTAGTCCCAAGAGGGCTGCCATGTAAGAACTCGGGAATCCATTCTCTCCATACAATCATTATTTTATTTAACTTAATAGTCTCTACGTTGAGTGAAATCCCATGCCGTGGATCATGATCATTCAAATGAGTACTTTCGTACGAGGTACGATATGCACAATCTCTACAACGATACCCGTGCGGTTAGGTTGTAGATCTTGCATAGCGTAATGCAACAATCAAAACTAACCACGAATTAATCATGCCTTGGCCATAAAGTACACATGCTGCTTTTGTAAAAATAAATAAATAAATAAATAAATAAATAAATAAATAAATAAATAAATAAATAAATAAATAAATAAATAAATAAATAAATAAATAAATTGAAGCCTACATGTGTCTGTATGCTAATATTCGGGATCAGCCAGTCGAATAGTTCAGATTTAATATGAACGTGTCTCATTCATTCAATTCAATAAGACGACTAGCCAGTCTCTTAGTTCCATCTAGGAACGCATGATCAATTACTATTAAATTAAGATGACAATCCTTGTTTATTAATGTCAAGACAATAATTAATGTTAAACGCCAAGTCAATCAATCAATGGTAATATATGTCAATCAATGTCAATTAATGCTAAAATAACAATTTATGTTTAATTAATGCCATTCGGGACAGAATCAGCTAAAAGGGCATTATGGACAGCCATAGGCAGATGCCTATTTATGCGGCTAGGTAAGTCGGGCTCCATCTATGCGGTCTGGAAATAACAATTCATATAGGGCTCAAAGAACAAGCCTATGCGGCTGGGTACAAATAAGCTTTATGCGGCTAAGATACAATGGGAGTTCATGCGGCTGCGGATGACTGGCCTCATGCGGCTCGAGTTTTGAATTCATGCGGCTGCAGCAACGCGTGCCCATGCAGCTGAGAAATATCTCATGCGACTACAGACGACTTGCGCCCCTACGACCAGAAGAAATTCCATGCGGCTGAAATAGGTGCAAGCCTATATACGACTGAGAGCTCATGCAGCGCCATGCAGCTGTGGGACTGAAATGCATATACGGCTAGCTAAAACTTATGCGACAGATGAGTCTCATGCGGCTGACTAAGCTCATGCGGCTAACTAAGCTCATGCGGCTAACTAAGCCCATGCGGCTATCTAAGACTTGCCGCATGAAAACTCATACGGTCAAGCACTGTCATGCGGCCAGTATCTGTTCTTCTTCTCCGAATTTCTAAAGACAACCATGAAAACCATTACTTCCAAGCTCTCTAAATCCTTCATTCCAAGCCCAAATCTGAACTTCCATGGGTCAAAATAGGGTAGAACGAAATTCTCTACAACATGAAACCATCAAAACTTAAAGATAACAAAGTTTACTAGATCAAAACCTAAGAAATCCGAAAATATATTAAACTTAGATCTACAAGAAATGAACCATGGAAATTGAAAATGCTTAGTACTAAAGAGGCTTAAGATTTAATAAGGAAAATGATGGAACAATAAAACTGGAATTCCATCATGAAGCAAGTTTGGCACTTGCCTTGGCGGCTGAGTAGGTGGAGAAGAGTTATGGAGGAAGAAGAAGTGTAAGAAGAGTAATGGTGAAGTAATGAAGAGAGAGAAATGAGTGGGCTTTAAATGGAAGGGGTGGTGGTAGGTGGGGGTTTGTTTCGGTTCATGATAAACCAACTTAACTAAACCAATCCAAGACGAACCCAAAGTAAAGCTAAAAGCGGAGTATGAAAGCAAAAAATAAAATGCAGAAATAAAATTGCAGAAAATTAATTAACATAAAATTAAAGGGGTTTAATTACAGAGCAATACATGATAAATATCAAATAAATATATTAAAGCAATACATGTATTAAAAATACATATTTTGGGAACGGGAAGTGACAGTTCAGTACCTGGGTTGCTCGTGAAACGACTCAGCATTCCTACGGCGAAAGCTATGTCAGGCCTTGTGGCAGTAGTATCATACATCAAACTTCCGATTACGTTTGCTTACTCCAGCTGTCTGACACTTTTTTCCTGAATTAGGCTTCAGCTTCAGAACACACCTGTACGGCGTATCGATCCCTGGAAGATCCCGATACCCATAACGAGTTATCATTTTCTCAATATAATGAGACTGTGACAGCGCTAGTCCAGTGTCTGTCCGGATGATCTTGATCCCTAAGATCACATTAGCTTCCCCCAAGTCCTTCATACTAAACTTGCTCGAGATAAATTTCTATGTCTCCGTGACACAGCTCATATCTGTACCTAGGATAAGCATGTCGTCCACGTACAGACAAACGATCACACCTCTTCCATCAGCGAACTTTGTGTAAACACACTTGTCCGTCTCGCTGACCATGTAGCCATTTGACCTTATAACTTTTTCAAATTTCTTATGCCACATCTTGGGAGCCTGTTTAAGACCGTACAAAGATTTCACCAACTTGCAGACTTTGTCTTCAAGACCCTTGACGACAAATCCCTCTGGCTGTTGCATGTATATCTCTTCGGTCAACTCGCCATTTAGGAAAGCCATTTTCACATCCATCTGATGTATCACCATCTTATGTATTGCTACAAGAGCAATCAACACTCTGATGGTGGTCATCCGGGCTACTAGGGCATACGTGTCAAAGTAGTCAATCCTCTACTTCTGAGAAAAACCCTTGGCTACCAACCTAGCATTGAACTTGTCAATAGTTCCGTCTGCTTTCATCTTCTTCTTGAAGATCCATTTACATCCGATGGATTTCGCTCCTTCAGGAAGATCAAGCAACACCCAAGTGTTATTTGAGGTAATAGAATCAATTTCATTGTCAATTGCCTCCTTCCAGAAAATCGCGTCTCTGGTCTTCATCGCCTCATCATAGGTAAGCGGATCAGCTTCCACACGATAGGTGACAAAGTCACTTTCGAAGTCCTTCGGCCTCCTCATACGCTTAGCTGACAGCTCAGCTTGTTCTGGTTCAATTGTTGTTTCAACAACAACATCTTCTTGGACCACATCTTCATTGAAGACTTCAGTTTCCTGCACACCCTCAATGTTCTCTGGTACATCCGTAAGAACAATATTCTTGTGTCTTGCAAATTTGTCTTCAAAATATTCTGCATCTCGAGATTCAATGATATGATTTGATTCAATATCAAGAAATCTTCGAGCATCACTCTTCTCGGCTTACCCCAAGAAGATCGTCTTAGTAGTCCTTGTCCCAAGCTTCTAAATCTTCAGATCTGGAAGCTTGACATATGCCAGACCCCCCCACACTCGAATGACATTCAAGTTAGGTCTGACCTTGAACCAGAGTTCATGAGAAGTAACGTCTGAAGTTGCATGAGGCACTCTATTTAGAATAAAAGTGGCCGTCAATGCAGCTTCTCCCCAGTAACACTTAGAAAGGCCAGCAGTCAACAACATTGAGTTGATCATTTCTGTTAACGTTCTGTTCTTCCTCTCTGCTACTCCGTTTGATTGAGGAGAGTACGGAGCCGTAGTCTCATTAAAAATTCCATGTTTTTTGCATAACGATACGAATTCATGAGACCTGTACTCCCCACCTCGATCACTTCTTATTCTTTTGAGTTGTTGTCCAGTCTGCCGCTTAGCTTCAGCTCTGAACTCCTTGAACTTCTCGAATGCTTCGTCTTTAGCCTTCAGCAAGTAGACGAACGCATACTTTGAGAAGTCATCGATGAAGGTTATGAAATACTTTATCCCGGCCTTTGTAGAGAAATATTTGAAGTCACAGATATCGGAGTGTACCAAATACAGAAGATCTGTACTTTGATTAACCCGAGGAAAAAGTTTCCTTGTGATCTTCGTTTGAGCACAAACTTCACATTTCTCTACCTTACCCCCACACTTGGAGATAAGTCCTAGACTAGACATTCTGTTTATTCGTTTACAGTGAATATGTCCTAGCCTATTATGCCACAACTCAAGAGTATAAGCAAAAGGAGTGATTGCATTAATTACATTAATTACATTGGACTGATTCACAAGCTGAATTTTGAACATCCCTTCGGTATAAAAAGCTTTCCCGAAATATGTTCTTTTAATAGACATCACCATCTGGCCAGCATTGATGTCCATCTTGAGGCCTGCGTTGCAGAGTAGGCCTCCTGAGATCAGGTTCTTGGCGATAGCAGGTACGTGCTTCACGCCTTGAAGTATCAGAGACTTCCCTGAAGTCAGCTTCAACACCACCGTCCCAATCCCGAGCACTTCAGCTTGTGCCTGGTTCGCCATCATAACCACTTCAGAAGTAGGTATATTGGTGGTGAACCACTCCTTACTGGAGCAGACATGGCAGGAGGCTCCAGTGTCTACCCACCAGTCAGAGTCAGTCCCTACCGTATTAACCTGTGCAATCATAGCAACAACGTCAGTGATCATAGATACCTTACTAGGCTCTCCTTGCTCTGATTGCTTGGTCTTTGCTTTGCATTCATTCTTGAAGTGGCCCTTCTTGCCACACTTGAAACAAGGTATCTGAGACTTTGCTTTCTTTCGCTTGAAGGAAGTCCCCTTCACGTTCAAATTGTTAGGGTCATTCTTCTTGCTGTGGGAAGCCGCCTGCTTTCTTCTTGGTTCCTTGGTATGAACCAGATTGGCGTTAGCCAATTGCTTGGACAGTGTGTCCACTTCAGTTGAGCCCGCATCTGGTCCTCAAAATAGATTTCCTGCAAGAGATCTTCAAGGCTGATCTCAAGCTTCTTTCTATGCATGTTTGCATAGAACTTACTCCACCCAGCGGAGAGCTTTGAGACAATCCCTCCAATAACAAACTTGTCAGGGAGGGGCATCGCCTCGTCTTCCAACTTCTGTCGCAGCTTCAGAAATTCTTTTACCTGTGGCAACATGGACTTTTCGTCCTCAAAGAGCCATTTGTGATATTTTTCAACCACAAATATCTTGCCCCTGTTTTTGTCTTCTTCGTATAGTTTCTCCAGAGACTCCCATATGTCTCTGGCAATAAGTTTTTTACTGTAAGATTCTGCTAGAGAATCCTCCATAGTATTCAGGATAAGCAGCCTACAAATGCTATTTTTCCTCTCCACTTGGCCTGAAGTTTAGTAGCCGCAGTGATTGCAACAACAGACCCAGTATCTGGAACGGTAGGTTCCTCTTCAAGAAGCACATGATCAACGTCTCTGAGTTGAAGAGTGAGATAAACCTTCCTCTTCCAGACTTGATAATGCTCTCCATCAAACTTTTCTAACTTACAGAAGTCAGTATTGAGGAGTGAAGCATTAAAGTTTTTATCGTAGCAGTATAGCTTTGAGATTGTTAGTGCCGGATAACAATTTTTCGATGTAAAACTGAGAAAATAAAACAATTGTAAAAATAATGTTCCAACGCAACACTTCTAGGAAGGTTGCGCAAGTATAACGTAGATCTAAGAAGATCTCGTTAGACGATATTACGAGAATCTAAGAAGATTTCATAATCTACAGCAGCATATGATATACGAGAATCTAAAAAGATTTCGTATTCCACAGCAACGAAGAAGATGACAGGCGAAATATGGAAGATGGCCTGCTGGGGTGAATGATCACCGTTGCTCAAAGCTATATTCGCCCCACACGAATAGCTTCTAGGAACCAGCAAGTTCGTCGAAGAACTTTGGAACACTTCTGCTCTTCTGACTCCTCGGATCGTACACGGACTCCCGTGCAAAATCAACGCTGGTGCAAAGCTTCTTTTCTCTCTGACAGGCTCTGTTTACTTGTGTTAAGAAACACTTATAAACTTTTGTAACTCTCTGAATATGTTCTATATTATCCCACTGCCTGTGAGAGAGAGGAGACCTTATATAGGTCCGAGTAGCAACTGCCCGGTTAGCATAATATTCGGGACGTGGTAATAACCACTCCGAACGTGCAGTAACCTCTCAGATCATGCACAGACATGATCTGAAGCAAGTTGCGCCACTCTGGCACCCTGCGTGCCTTGCATACTGCGCACTGAGCCACCTGCGCCACTGCGCGCACTGCGCCACTGCACGACCTGCGCAACCTGCACGACCTGCGCAATCCGAGTCCGAGTCCGAGTCGCTAAGCCCCTACGGGGTTTAGCTCCCATGGAAATAAATTTCCCAAGAGCAAAAAACATGAATGCTTTCAATTGTTGATTTAGCCTTTTTCTCATTAGAAAAATAACTCCACATGACACACCCATGTGCACCTCCACACCACATGTGCATCTCTAAACTAGCAAATCTAATATATAGAGATACAAGTCCTTTGGTCTAGTCGATGTGGGACTAAAATTCACTTTAAAAAAGACCAAAAACCAACATGTCCTTGGAATGGTTTTTTTTAGACACCCACTATAATAGAAAGGAATTTTTTTGTGATCGATTCCTCCAAACCAGAATGTGCCATGTCAACTACATCTTGGAATGGACTTGGCTTCGAGTACTACGAATGAGAAAATTCATGTTAGAATATCTTTACTAAATTTTGAATTGTTATTTCAATAGGCTAAATATAATAATAACAATAATAGATGTTTAAGCAACTTGGTTCATGTTTTTATTATAAAGGATTAAGTTGGTAGACTTCTTGTCTGATTAAATAATTAAAAATTGATAAGATGACTCATATAACCAGCCAAAGTTGAGAAGTCAAACTAATAAATTTGAACCAACTTTGAATTCCTTTCAAGATTTTATTTTAATTGAGTGGTTGAAAATGACCTCAAAAAAAATGCCAAGAGCTCGTTAAGAGCATAATATGAGTTGTTACATTTGGCCGTCATGTGCTGCATTGCTGGCTGTAAGTTATGTTTTGCAACAGTTTCCTATCGTATTTTTTTTTAGACTGTCAGAAATTATGGCAAGAGTCTATGATCTTCTTTACCAATAACTAGGGATGCAATCCGGATGGTCGGATCGGATCGAGTTTGAGCTCACTTCGAATCCAATTCGATGAATCATAAGTCTAGTTCGAGTCCAAATCTGATCTATCTCGGGTTTAATATATATGAAGTCCAAGATCGAACTCGGATGAATAGAAAACTGAAAATTGCTGAGAAACCCAATTTAGGGGTTGGCTTTTATGAAATGCCCACCCGCTGGATGAGTTTTATGAAATATCCAGAATTAAGTATTTTCACGTTAAATATTCCAAGATTCCCTTTTAGATGCCATCTGCTAGAAACTGCTATTTTTATAATACCGAAACTACCCCTCCACGCGAATTGGTTATCTATATGTACTTGAATTCAAAAAACTCAGATCTGGATTACGATTTTCATTTTCTTCTTCTTCACGGAAAATCTGAATTCCAATGCTCGCATCTTCAGCAGAGATCGCAAAGATCGTTCGTAGTTCGGTGTGCTTTTCTTCGGTCGAACTCAGATCATCGCTCGTCATCATCATCACCATCATCATCATCTTCATCGTGGAGACATTTGAAGTTTTCCGACGATTAGGTCAATTGTGGAGAGAAGATCTTTCTTCTTCTTTTCTATAAGAATTATCATCGCTTTGAAAGAACTAAATTACACAAAAAATGACCATTCTCCTACGTTTTCACACTGGAAATGACGATTCTCCGTGTAAATTAACACGAAGAATACCATTCTCCGTTTTATTTAAAACGGAGAATGACATTCTCCGTGTTTCTAACACGAAGAATGATCATTCTTGTAATGCCTATTGTTCGTATTACGTATTTTGGTATACGTATACGTACTTTGACTCGTATTGCATGACACCTTGCTTGGTTTATTTCGACATTTTCAATTGATTGGTTTATTCTTGGGTTGGTTCGGCTTGGCTTGGTTTGCTTGGTTCTTCATGAACCAAAGGAAAACCCTTACCTACCACCACCATCTCCATTTATTAACCCCAACCACCTTTCTCTCTCTTCATTCAATCTTTTTCATTACTGCTCTTCTTCTTCTTCTTCCTCCTCACCGAACCCCACCGTAGGCAAGTACAACTTGCTTCTTGAGGGATCTTAATTTTTATTGTTCCATTCTCTTCTTTACATGATTATAAACCTCTTTAGAACTTGGAGTTTTTAATTTTGATGGATAGATTCTTCTAGATCTACATTTTAACTTTGAGTTCATAGAGTTTTCTTGGTTTTGATCTACTAAAACTTCTTATTTTCGAAAACTAATAGTTCCATGAGCACGAGCACGAAATTTCGTGTGAATTTGGTTTTTGATTCACCTCATTTCGAGTTAAAATAAAGTTTTTATGGCCAAAACAAGTTTTTCCAAATTTTCATGTCGGCTGAAGAATGTTGGCTGGCATAAAATGAGATTTTACGTAGGGAGCTAGCGTAAAATCGAATTTTACGCAGGAAGGCTTGCGTAAAATAAAATTTTACGCTGGATTATATCCAGAATGTAAAATTTTACGCAGGGAACCCTGAAATTGCATATTTTACGTTGGATTGTATCCAGAATGTGAAATTTTATGCAGGGAACCCTGAAATTGCGTAATTTACGCTGGATTGTATCCAGAATGTGGAATTTTATGCTGGAAACCCTGGAATTTCGTATTTTATGCTGGATATCATCCAGAATGTAATATTTTACGCAGGGAACCCTAAATTGCATATTTTAAGTTGAATGGTGCCTAGAATGTAAAATTTTACGCTGGAACCCTCCTCTTTTACATATTTTATGCAGGATTGATTTTTTGGAATAAAAAGTGCACAGAATGACTGTTTTTGCCAAATTAAGCTATTTTTTAGCCATAATTTCGAAAAACTTAAAACATGAAAGTTTTAGATCTCTGTCTCGCCTTTTCGAATATTTCTGGAGCACCTCAGTTTGAGTTCGTATATGGAAGTTATGTCCCGTCTCCCTGAGCCGCATGATTCCTTCACAACTCTTACACCCTATTTATATTTAGTTATTGCATACACGCTCATACCAGGTTAAATGTTAATTTTAAATAATGACATGACATGATAGTGACCCGTCGTGGTGCACTCTTGACAGTGTATTTGACATAATATATATCTCGAATGCGGTTGTGACGGCTAGCATGTCATGACAGAATTGAATGGTCTGGACACCGTGGGTGATTGTGTTTGCACAAAATAAACCAGTAATGTTTTCATCATGTCTAAGGCAGGGATCCCTGAGTACCACGGTCAGGGATACCTACAGTAATTGACTAAGGCTAATAAACTAGAATAATTCAGTAGACATGAAGAGATTCCTAGCTACATGCAATCCTGTTACCTGGGCGCATTAAGTGGACTTGTAGCCTACCGATGAGTATGGCACATTTCCAGCACACAGTCACGTGTTGCATTCTCCATAAACGAACATTTGACCTGGATAACCGGATGGTCTGCAGGGCTTGTGGCTATTGGGATAATCTTATTACATCTTGCTAGTAACTAGGCTTGTGATAACCCTAGTTAGTTAAAAGTATCAAGCCGTACTCTTGATTGGCCATGATTGATTGGATGGAGTTTATCCCAGCTTAGTCTTGTCCCGATCCTGTACAAGATTATGACAAAACATGATTATTGATCCTTGCCTTAATTATAACGATCGGGGGTCCAGTTCTATTCAGGCGAAGGGTTACAACCCCGGTCCTTATTTGGTTTAAGGGTTGTAACCTGGCTCCCGGAGCAGTTCTGTGTCCTCTCTTCGTTATTGTCTTAATTGCAACCCCATGCCACGCTCGTCATGTTTTACCTTACTGCAACCACATGATTAATTATTTATACTGGCCTTAACAATAAAGATCAGGGGTCCAGTTTTGTTCAGGCGAAGGGTTACAACCCCTGTCCTTGTTTGGTTTAAGGGTTGTAACCTGGCTCCCGGAGCAGTTCTGAGTCCTCTCTTCGTTTATTGTCTTGTTACCTTACCATTAGTATTGAGACGGGTTTCTATTCAGGTGAAGGACTGCAACCCCGGTCCTTGTCTGGTTTAAGGGTTGCAGTCCGGTTGCTTGAATGGTTTCCTCGTACTCAATTTATTATTGTTATCTCCATTATTATTATGATCAAATCTTTTATAAGCTCTCTTTAATTATTCTATTATGATGTGCTGGTTTTAGTTTCTATGTGAAGCCTCCTTTGTGGTACTTGCTCTTTCTGGGGTCTGACCCAGCTGGTTTTGTATGGCCAGATATCGGAGCAGTCCCAGAGGATCTACCTAACCTCCAGCCAGATGGTGACCACCAGGCGTAACCCTGGCAACGAGTGGGTTTCTTTTTGTCCTCCCACTTTATTGTAAAATTATTCTTTTGAGGCGTTTAGCCGACGAGCACGTGTTAGCTCGATTGCACCTTTACTTATTGTCTGATTACGGGCTGTAACATGATTGACAGATCCTAGGGTTGATCATGTATGATTTAACTCTTGCTAGTCATGACATTTTGTACGACTAGCTTTATGATCATCCAATATGTAATGTATGAGACGCCTTGCTATTATATATTTGGTGCTCTGACATCTTGTAACTATTATTGCTTGCTTGAGGTTGAGATAATAGGCTTGTTCATGACCATAGGAGACTGTTGGCTTGTAGTTAAACCCTCATGTATCTGGACAGTCGTGACCGTATAGCGAGGTGGGTTGCACTTCAATATACGTAATTGGCTATGTACACCCCCGCTCTCCAGTATACTGGTTCTGGGGCATTACATGGTTTTAGTGGTGGCCCATACAGGTCTTGTGAATCAAGATATGTGAGGATTTACCGAATAGATGTCTCAATCAGCACTCACCCTTGATCTTTGCCCCTATCCTCTTGATCCCTGAAAAATCTTGACCTGACCACATGCTTGTATCGTTGATCTGTCCTGGTCCTTCCTTATTGTTCCCTATGTCATCTTCTTCAGCGGTATTGTTCATGGACCTACCGATCAGCAAGACGGAGCACCTCCCGTGGACCAGCCACAACCTGGAGATCAAGCCCAGCATTCAGAAGTAGCCTCCAGAGTCGTGCCTACCGGAGGAGAGCCACCAGTTCAGCCCATCCAGCCTGCAGAGCCTGATGATGGCACTTTGGTGGGTCTCATCAGGTCATTATTAGCTTCCCAGGATCGTCGGGGAGATGTCTTGTACCAGGCGGTGGCAGACGCTTTGACCAGAGGAGGTCATTAGGGTAATAGCGCGGCCAACAGCTTCAAGCGCTTGAACCATCCCTTCTTCGACGGCAGTGAAGATGCGATCGCTGCAGATGCTTGGCTTCAGGACACAGAGGTGATTCTAGAAGCAGCCAGGACTCCAGAGAACGAGAAGGTGGCCGTAGTGCGCCTGCAGTTACTAGATCTTGCCCGCAGCTGGTGGGCAGGCCGATGGTTTAGTAGCCCCTATTTCATGGGCAGTATTCAGGGAGAGATTCCAGACCAAATATTTTGATGCTGTAGCTCGGTACGATCTACAGACGAGGTTCACCAATCTGAAGCAGATGGGCAGGACGGTCGATGGATATGCAGCCGAGTTCTCCAGGCTTAGTCGGTTTGCTCCTACCTTGGTGGCGACCGAGTTCGATAGAGCCCAGCGGTTCCAGCAAGGGCTTCACCTCGAGATCTTGTTAGCAGTGGAGCAGTTTGAGCATCAGACTTTTGATGCAGTACTGTAACGCCCCAGTCCCAAAATACGTAGGACTAGGAACGTAGACATGCCAGCTGTATTCATACGAAGTATACTCCAATATATGGAAGCCTCGTATAAATACATAAGCTGTAAAATGCAGTAGAACCATAACTAATTAATCTCATCCACAAATCAAAGAATAAAAGATATCATATATCAACTATGAATTTGTCTTGATACAATATGTTGGGCGGAGATAAATCCACTGCCAACAAAATAAGGAAAAGTACATAGAAAATAAAATGAGTGGCGAGCGAAGCGAAGACGATCCAAATGCAATCATCCTCGTAGAAGTAGCGATGATCACGACTAAAGCTAGAGCACTTGCGAAAGACAATAGCACACACCTGGCAAGACATCCAGGTCCTCAGAGGGACGTAACAAGACACAAAATAGCATGCCATATAAACTGAATAAATATTGCTCAAATAAATAAGTAAATTAAATTTATAACATAGTCCAATACGTACCTACTGAATGAGCGTACCATCCCCCCAACCAAACAAGGACAGGAGATGGTAAACTAATTCACGGCGACGTATCTTTTCATGCTATGAATCCAATACGGTATCTGGACCCCAACAAGGTTCAATACCTTCTCATCGAAGTAGTAAGTCACATCTACAACCAAATAAGGACAAGATGTGACAAACCAATCTGCGATATGTTATTGTTCCAAGCCACGGTCAGATACAAGTACCCAAACCAAAAGTACTCGTACCTAAAGGATAAAGGTACCTAACCGTTCTAAGTGAAATGTAGTTAAGAACAATCCTTCATACGCATGGGCCCTGGCTAAATAGGATCGGCATAGTCCCCTCTTGGGCACCAGAGGCCCCAGCAGTAATCATGGGTCATGAATCCCGTATCTCCAATGGAGAGTCCGGGTCACAAGGGAAGTGCATCGAAGCCCATACGCTAAGGAATTGTCTTCCCCGTCCAAAGCCTACTGTGTTGTATCCACAACACAAACCACTATAATCGCTAAGTCAAACTAGCATGCAATCTCTATTAGCGGTTATTCCTATCGCACGGCTTGTACGTACTGGTGGCCAGCCAATTACGCACTTTCGTGTTCTATATGCGACACACAACTTCGTGATACAACGTGTCAAGGCCAATGAATACAACACACATGGTGGTCCCTTAAATCTAGGTTTAAGGTGAGAAAAATAATACATAGCAGGAAAATAAATGAACAGTAAGTTCTAACAGTTATGCCATGTATCACAGATTATTTTGCATAAAGAAAATAATGAACATGCATAAAATATGAGCTAAAATAATTAAACAGCAAATGGCAAGGTGTCTTGCCTGGTAGGAAGCCCGGTGTGCTGCGATGATCCATATGGCACGAACTGTGACTTCGATGAAACAACTGTACATGGTGACCTCGGGTGGTGGCATGGACAGTTTTATTGGGTCCAGAAGGGTCAATTTAGTTAGAGTGGATATAAGAAAGTTTGATTTTTGGAGGAGGATTGAAAATATGATGAGTAAGGACAGGACAGAAATTGAAGAGACGAAATAACTAATATACTTACTATTTTAGGAAAAATATTTGTAATATTAAAATATTTTTATATTTATCGTAGTTGTTTTGTAAGTAAATACAGAATTATAAAATATTCTTTTGGCAAAAATTTTCTAGGTTGTAAATCCGTATTCTACCAATTAAAATATCATGGATAAATGTTTTGAAACTATTTCTAACTCCATCAGACCCAAAAACTATAACCTGGTCAAATATAAATACATATAAGTTGTAGATAATATTTTAGTGATAAAAACTACTTTTGAAACTAGCTTGAAAATATTTGTAAAATAATGCAATTAATAAATTTAACAAGATAACACTAACAGTAGTAATAATGATAATATTAATAATAATAGTAATAACCATAATAAAATAATTAAAATATTACAGTTGTTAAAAGAATTGCAGAATAAAGTAATAATAATAATAATAATAATAATAATAGATATTTGAAAGAAACAAAACTAATCAAACACCAAAATCAAAACAACCAAAAACAAGCTGCTGGCTTTTCTTCTATACTAAGTATTATAATAATAATAATAATAATAATAATAATAATAATAATTATAATAATAATAATAATAATAATAATAAATTAAACAAAAATAAAAAAAGAAAAAAAAATAAATAAATAATAATAAAAAAACAAAGTTGGTTCTGAGAACACTCAGTACACAGTTTTTCCTTCTCATTAAAGCGGATGACAGTCTTCTCCATTAAGAACAGAGAGAGAGGGAGAAAAAGAAAAAAAATTAGAGTGGAGAAAGGAAGGGAAGAAGAAGAGGGAAGCGGGCTGTGGGAAACGGAGATGAGCGGAGGGTCTCGGCGGACGGTGAGGGTCGCGGTTGAGGCGGTGGCGAGACGCGGAAGGGCGCGGACCGGAGGCGGCGATTGGGGTCAGGCGGAGCTGGGTCGTGAGGACGAGCAGGGGAGTGGCGGACGGCCGGACGCCGGAGATCGAGAGCGGGAGGAGACTCGGAGAGGTCGATCGGGAGGCGAGCGGCGGTCTGGATCTCGGTGGGGGTTTCGGCCAGGGGCTGAGGAAGGCGGGGTGGCGCGGCGACTGCTCCGGTGGTGGAGGGGTACGCGAGCGCGGCCGGAGCAGCGCGTGCGGCGGCGCTGAACAGGCGGAGAGGGGCGGACCAGAGGTGTCGAGGCGCGCTCGACGGAGGACGTGTCCAGGCGGTGGCGCGCTGGAGCAGGCGGCCGTGGCTCGCCGTCCACCGGCGGAGGTGAGGGAATTTTTAGGGTTTTTTTTTATTCTTGGGTTTTTGGTTTGGTACTGGTTTGGGTTTTCCGGCCAGTGGCCATGGTCGAGTTTCGGTTGGTGGCTGGGCTGCTTGGTGTTGGCTGTCGCGGTGGTGGACTGGGTTTTCCGGCCGATGGCCGTGATGGTGTGCGTGTGTGGTGGCGTTGGTTTGTCGGTCGTAGTCGGGTGGACGGGGCGGTGACAATGGTGTCGGGTTCTGGTAGCGGCCGCGGGTGGCGGTGTAGGTGGTTGTGGCTGGGTTAGGATGGGGTTGGAGGGGCTGCCGTGGTCGAAGGATTCGGATCTGCGGCCGTTGGCCGAGAGAGGGGCTGGTGGTCGTTCAGGGACAGGGAAGAGACGGGACACGGTGGAGGTTAAACTAGGTTTAGGTTTTGGGATTGGATATTAGGAAATATGGGATTTGTATTGTGTCGGGTTTGTCGACACGAGAGGGATGAATAATGTATATGTAAATAATATTGGAATAAGATATTGGGAAGACACCCGGGGTCGGACCCGAGGCCGTCACGGCTGACACGGGAGATTTTGGACACAGACACGAGGCACTCACTTTGTGGTGGAAATTTGTGGAGAAATAATGGATGATGGAAATTGGAGGAGTACCTGCCTATTAATAGGATGTGGGAATTCCCAATTTGGATAGAATTAGGAATAGATTTAAAACCCCAAATTAGATAATTTCTAATTTAATTTAAAGCAATCAAATCCAAATCCAAATCCAAATCTAATTTCAAATCTAATTTTAAATTAATTATCCAATTTAAATCAAATTAAATATCTTGGTTTAAAATCAATGAACTAAATCAAATTTCAAATATTAACTATTTAAATAAATCCATAGATTCAAATTATGATTTAAATCTCCACAATAAATTCAAAATATATTTTCCAAAAAAAGCTAATAATAATAATTTCGAAAATTTACATTAATATTTAAAATAAACCAATAAATAATTACAAATATATATGTATGCACAAATAATGTTTTCATAATTATGTTTTTCCTAGTATACAATAAAATATTAATTATAATTAATAACTGTAAAAAAATAAAATGCTTTTTATAGCAAGAACAAAAATTATATATAATTTTTGAAAGTGTATAATAAAATAAAAATGGTTTTCTAAATATGTACGTTTGCACATATTCGCATCCGACGAGCAATTACGAAAATTAAAATTCCGTACGCGACGTACGATACGACTACGCAACGTACAATAATAAAATTTTAAATCAGTACACATTAATAAAAAAAATAGTAGAAATTTAGGGGTTTTACATCCTACCCAACTTAAAAAAATTTCGTCCTCGAAATTAAGAATTTGTAGGGGTGAGAGGACACAAGGGGGTATTAATGGGGAACAATCAATAAGGCTCAACCAAATCATGTCGTAAGAAGTCACGATCTAGATCATAGAAAAGAAAAAAGTAATACGGTATGGTCACGGGTAATGAATGAGGGTCGCGATTAATAGAACGAAAAAGATTCACTTAAATTAAGCGATTAGAGGGTCTTGATAGGGCCGAGAGAAGGACGGGTAGTTTAGGATGAAGATATAGCAACATCGAGTAAGAATGGTCATAGCCGATAGGAAGGCTAGAGAAAGTTCTAGTATAACGCCTTCGTCTTTCGAAAATGGGTGAAGGCGAAAGCAATATAGAGTTCGAAGAAGGCGTTATCGAATACGAATACGTGACTCAAAGACGATCGAATAATTTTAAGGGATTTTCAAAGCAGTCGTGGATGGAATTCTAAAGGCCAAGTTTAATTATGGTCCATCCACGCAGAATAATAAACAAAAGCGAACCAAAGTGCACTTGGTTGATCAGACCATTATGCACCGGTTCTGATTAGACAACATGTTAGTGGGAGCTCTTCCAATAACATATGTCTTGAACAAGCCCGATAAAAGATAAGCTTGCAAAATCTAGGCTACATTAGCATCATTAGTCAAAACGGTAAATACATAGGTACGAGAGATTAAGATTTAAAGAAGGTAGAATGATTCTAGGTCATACAGTCGTCCTATAGTCTTCTTGTCTAAGTCCTTGGTTGGCTAGACGGGTTAGGTCCTCTAGATTCTAGGATCTAAATAAGCTTGCTAATATAGGTCACTAGGTCAAAGGGGTTGCTAGGTCGTAAGGTATTCTACCCAACTTAAAAGAATTAAACTAATGGTGTTTTGGGACAACTAACTAGTAAGACAACTAACTAGTAGGGTCAATCTCTAGCAAGAACGAAGGGAAGATAAGAATAGGGATGGAAGGAAGCAAGCAAGATGCAATTGATAAGTCAAACGGTAGGTAAAATCAAGGAAAAAGGTCAAATATGTGGATGAGATCCTAGACTTCTAATCCTATATACAGGCTTGCTTGGTACGGTAAAGTAACCAAACAATTTATCTTGACCTGCATGGGCCACCACAAAAATATATAACGCCCCAGTCCCAAAATACGTAGGACTAGGAACGTAGACATGCCAGCTGTATTCATACGAAGTATACTCCAATATATGGAAGCCTCGTATAAATACATAAGCTGTAAAATGCAGTAGAACCATAACTAATTAATCTCATCCACAAATCAAAGAATAAAAGATATCATATATCAACTATGAATTTGTCTTGATACAATATGTTGGGCGGAGACAAATCCACTGCCAACAAAATAAGGAAAAGTACATAGAAAATGAAATGAGTGGCGAGCGAAGCGAAGACGATCCAAATGCAATCATCCTCGAAGAAGTAGCGATGATCAAGACTAAAGCTAGAGCACCTGTGAACACAACCAGGTCCTCAGAGGGACGTAACAAGACACATAATAGCGTGCCATATAAACTGAATAAATATTGCTCAAATAAATAAGTAAATCGAATTTATAACATAGTCCAATACGCACCTACTGAACGAGCGTACCATCCCCCCAACCAAACAAGGACAGGAGATGGTAAACTAATTCACGGTGACGTATCTTTCCATGCTATGAATCCATATATAGTATCCGGACCCCAACAAGGTTCAATACCTTTTCATCGAAGTAGTAAGTCACACCTACAACCAAACAAGGACAAGATGTGACAAACTAATCCGCGATAAGTTATTGTTCCAAGCCACGGTCAGATACAAGTACCCAAACCAAAAGTACTCGTACCTAACGGATAAAGGTACCTAACCGTTCTAAGTAAAATGTAGTTAAGAACAATCCTTCCTATGCATGGGCCCTGGCTAAATAGGATCGGCATAGTCCCCTCTTAGGCACCAGAGGCCCCAGCAGTAATCATGGGTCATCAACCCCGTATCTCCAATGGAGAGTCCGGGTCACAAGGGAAGTGCATCGAAGCCCATACGCTAAGGAATTGTCCTTCCCGCCCAATGCCTACTGTGTTGTATCCACAACACAAACCACTATAACCGCTAAGTCAAACTAACATGCAATCTCTATTAGCGGTTATTCCTATCGCACGACTTGTACGTACTGGTGGCCAGCCAATCACGCACTTCCGTGTTCTATATGCGACACACAACTTCGTGATACAACGTGTCAAGGCCAATGAATGCAACACACATGGTGGTCCCTTAAATCTAGGTTTAAGGTGAGAAAAATAATACATAGCAGAAAAATAAATGAACAGTAAGTTCTAACAGTTATGCCATGTATCACAGTTTATTTTGCATAAAAATAATAATGAACATGCATGAAATATGAGCTAAAATAATTAAACAGCAAATGGCAAGGTGTCTTGCCTGGTAGGACGCCCGGTGTGCTGCGATGATCCATATGGCACGAACTGCAACTTCGATGAAACAACTGTACATGGTGACCTCTGGTGGTGGCATTGACAGTTTTATTAGGTCCAGAAGGGTCAATTTAGTTAGAGTGGATATAAGAAAGTTTGATTTTTGGAGGAGGATAGAAAATATGATGAGTAAGGACAGGACAGAAATCGAAGAGACGGAATAACTAATATACTTACTATTTTAGGAAAAATATTTGTAATATTAAAATATCTTTATATTTGTCATAGTAGTTTTGTAAGTAAATACAGAATTATAAAATATTCTTTTGGCAAAAAATTTCTAGGTTGTAAATCCGTATTCTACCAATTAAAATATCATGGATAAATGTTTTGAAACTATTTCTAACTCCATCAGACCCAAAAACTATAACCTGGTCAAATATAAATACATATAAGTTGTAGATAATATTTTAGTGATAAAAACTACTTTTGAAACTAGCTTGAAAATATTTGTAAAATAATGCAATTAATAAATTTAGCAAGATAACACTAACAGTAGTAATAATGATAATATTAATAATAATAGTAATAAACATAATAAAATAATTAAAATATTACAGTTGTTAAAAGAATTGCAGAATAAAGTAAGAATCTAATGATGATAATAATAATAATAATAATAATAATAATAATAATAATAATAATAATAATAATAATAATAATAATAATAATAATAATAATAATAATAATAATAATAATAATAGATATTTAAAAGAAACAAAACTAATCAAACACCAAAATCAAAACAACCAAAACAAGCTGCTGACTTTTCTTCTATACTAAGTATTATAATTAAAATAATAATAATAATAATAATAATAATAATAAAATTAAACAAAAATAAAAGAAAAGAAAAGAATAAATAAATAAATTATAATAAAAAAACAAAGTTGGTTCTGAGAACACTCAGTACACAGTTTTTTCTTCTCATTAAAGCGGATGACGGTCTTCTCCATTAAGAATAGAGAGAGAGAGAGAGAGAGAAACAGAAAAAAAAATTAGAGTGGAGAAAGGAAGGGGAGAAGAAGAGGGAGTGGGCTGTGGGAAACGGAGATGAGCGGAGGGTCTCGGCGGACGGTGAGGGTCGTGGTTGAGGCGGTGGCGAGACGCGGAGGGGCGCGGACCGGAGGCGGCAATTTGGGTCAGGCGGAGCTGGGTCGTGGGGACGAGCGGGGGAGTGGCGGACGGCCGGACGCCGGAGAACGAGAGCGGGAGGAGACTCGAAGAGGTCGGGAGGCGAGCGGCGGTCTGGATCTCGGCGGGGGTTTTGGCCAGGGGCTGAGGAAGGCGGGGCGGCGCCGCGACTGCTCCGGTGGTGGAGGGGTGCACGAGCGCGGCCGGAGCAGCGCGTGCGGAGGCGCTGAACAGGCGGAGAGGGGCGGACCAGAGGTGTCGAGGCACGCTCGGCGGAGGACGTGTCCAGGCGGTGTCGCGCTGGAGCAGGCGGCCGTGGCTCGCCGTCCACCGGCGGAGGTGAGGAAATTTTTAGGGTTTTTTTTATTCTTGGGTTTTTGGTTTGGTACTGGTTTGGGTTTTCCGGCCAGTGGCCGTGGTCGGGTTTCGGTTGGAGTCTGGGCTGCTTGGTGTTGGCTGTCGCGGTAGTGGACTGGGTTTTTTCGGCCGATGGCCGTGATGGTGTGCGTGTGTGGTGGCGTTGGTTTGTCGGTCGTAGTCGGGTGGACGGGGCGGTGACAATGGTGTCGGGTTCTGGTAGCGGCCGCGGGTGGCGGTGTCGGTGGTTGTGGCTGGGTTAGGACGGGATTGGAGGGGCTGCCAGGGTCGAAGGATTCGGGTCTACGGCCGTTGGCCGAGAGAGGGGCTGGTGGTCGTTCAGGGACTGGGAAGAGACGGGACACGGTGGAGGTTAAACTAGGTTTAGATTTTGGGATTAGATATTAGGAATTATGGGATTTGTATTGTGTCGAGTTTGTCGACACGAGAGGGATGAATAATGTATATGTAAATAATATTGGAATAAGATATTGGGAAGACACCCGGGGTCGGACCCGAGGCCGTCACGGCTGACACGGGAGATGTTGGACACAGACACGAGGCACTCACTTTGTGGTGGAAATTTGTGGAGAAATAATGGATGATGGAAATTGGAGGAGTACCTGCCTGTTTATAGGATGTAGGAATTCCCAATTTGGATAGGATTAGGAAGAGATTTAAAACCCCAAATTAGATAATTTTTAATTTAATTTAAAGCAATCAAATCCAAATCCAAATCTAATTTCAAATCTAATTTCAAATTAATTATCCAATTTAAATCAAATTAAATATCTTGGTTTAAAATCAATGGACTAAATCAAATTTCAAATATTAACTATTTAAATAAATCCATAGATTCAAATCATGATTTAAATCTCCACAATAAATTCAAAATATATTTTCCAAAAAAAGCTAATAATAATAATTTCAAAAATTTACATTAATATTTAAAATAAACCAATAAATAATTACAAATATATATGTATGCACAAATAATATTTTCATAATTATGTTTTTCCTAGTATACAATAAAATATTAATTATAATTAATAACTGTAAAAAAATAAAATTCTTTTTATAGCAAGAATAAAAATTATATATAATTTTTGAAAGTGTATAATAAAATAAAAATGGTTTTCTAAATATGTACGTTTGTACATATTCGCATCCGACGAGCAATTACGAAAATTAAAATTTCGTACGCAACGTACGATACGACTACGCAACGTACAATAATAAAAATTTAAATCAGTACACATTAATAAAAAATTTAGTAGAAATTTAGGGGTTTTACAAGTACTGAGGGCAGCTAAGAGGCATGAGTATACCTTCCAGAGGATCGTGGATAGGACCGGAGGACGGAAGCGATCCCACGGTCAGATGAATCAGTCTTCGGCACCAGCCCCGACGGCCAGGGCTTTGACCATTGGAGCTCCGAGGCGGGCGGCCTCAGTGACGTCGGTTCAGCATTCCACCCCGACGCACCCTCAGCAGCAGAAGCAGAAGCAGTCTTCCACAGCAGGATGTTCACATTGCGGGAAGCCAGGGCATGTAGTATCTGAGTGTTGCAGAGTGCAGGGATTGTGCTTGGTTTGTGGTGCCCCGGACCAGAGGGTTGGGAACTGCCCGAACAGGGGGAGTTCATCGGCCTTCTCTAGTCCTTCAGTTAGAGGACCAGCTCCAGTCCAGCAGCAGCAGCAGCAGCAGTACCCCTTTCCGAGGCTATTGCCGACGCAGGCCCAGGCATTCCAGCAGTAGAGGCCGCAACAGTATGCCCAAGCCAAAGCCATTATCCAGAGCAGGCAGAGAAAATTTCAACCGAGGGGACCCGCACCTAGAGGACATGGTCAAGTGCTGGCCTTGACCATGGGAGAGGAAGGAATAGCACCCGGTGAGGTAGTGGCAGGTACTATTCTCGTCAACACCTTTCCAGCTTCAGTATTATTTGATTCTGGTGCCTCGCATTCATTTATGTCTGCACGATTCGCGACACGGATAGGACTGGAGCCCGAGTCATTATCAGTAAGGCTCAATATACTTACTGGTAACGGTCTTGTGGGAGTAGATAGAGTATTTTCCTCGTGACGGGTCGTAGTTAGCGGTAGAGAGTTTCCCGCTAGGTTAATGGAATTTCCGATGGCCGATTATGATGTGGTCTTAGGGATGGATTGGTTGAGGGACCAGTATGCCAGGATAGATTGCCATATTGGTAGGATTGTTTTTAGCATCCCAAACGAGCCAGAGTTTTCCTTCTCCCGAGGCGAAGTTGAACCTTCTCCTCCCGTATTGCGGATGGAAGTAGCAGCAGTGCAGTTACCCCGGGTCGTCGAGGAGTTTCCAGATGTTTTCCCAGAAGAGCTTGAAGGAATGCCGCCAGAGCGAGAGATCGAGTTCACCATAGATTTGATCCCCGGGACCGCACCTGTGTCAGGGAGAGTCTACAGGATGGCGCCGTCAGAATTGGAGATATTGTACAAAATGATTGAAGAACTCAGGACCAAGGGATTCATTCGTGCTAGTGGATCACCTTGGGGAGCCCCGATACTTCTTGTGAAAAAGAAGGATGGTACGTCCAGATTATGTGTTGACTATCGTACATTGAACTCAGTAACAATCAAGAACAGATATCCTCTTCCAAGGATAGATGACTTATTTGATCAACTCAGAGGAGCAGCAGTATTCTCGAAGATAGATTTGCGGTCAGGGTACCATCAGATCAGAGTCAGAGAGCAGGACATCCCGAAGACAGCTTTCAGATCTAGATATGGACATTAGGAGTTTCTTGTTATGCCATTTGGAGCAACCAATGCGTCAGCTGTATTCATCGACCTCATAAATCGCATCTTCATGCCTTATTTGGATCAGTTCGTGATTGTGTTCATAGACGACATCCTAGTCTATAGCAAGAGTGAAGCAGATCATGAGCAGCATCTCAGAGTTGTCCTCCAGATTCTCCGAGAGCACCAGTTGTATGCCAAGTTTAGTAAATGCGAGTTCTGGCTCGATCGTATTTCGTACTTAGGTCATATCATCACCAGAGAAGGAGTAGAAGTGGATCCCCAGAAGATCATGGCTATCGAAACGTGGCCAGTACCCAGCACAGTTGCAGAAGTTCGCAGTTTTCTTGGATTGGCCGGCTACTACCGACGATTTGTTTCGGACTTTGCTCGGATTTCAGCACCACTGACGCATTTAACCCGCAAGGATGTGCAGTTTGTTTGGACATCAGAATGTCAGGATTCTTTTGAGAAGTTGAAGCGAGGCTTGATGACGGCACTCATTCTTACACTTCTAGATGGGATCGAAGGATTCTCAGTATATTGTGATGCTTCAGGCAGAGGTTTAGGATATGTTTTGATGCAGCATGGAAAGGTAATAGCTTATGCGTCACGACAACTTCGTGATCATGAGAGGAATTACCCAACCCACGACTTGGAGCTGGCAGCCGTGGTGTTTGCGCTAAAGCTCTGGAGACACTACTTGTATGGAGATAGGGTGGAGATTTTCACCGATCACAAGAGCCTGAAGTATGTGTTCACTCAGAAGGATCTTAACATGCGTCAGAGGAGATGGCTAGAGCTGCTTATGGATTATGATGTCAACCTGCAGTACCATCATGGGAAGGCCAACATTGTTGTAGATGCATTGAACAGGAGAGCCGGAGTTTACTTTCTGACAGCACAACCAGAATTGTTAGCAGGTCTTCAGAATATGGGTATAGAAGTTGTCCTTCCTACCAGCGTGGCATTGATGGCCAGCATGCAAGTTCAATCCAGTATAGTTGAGAGGATCAAGATAGCTCAGTCATCAGATTCTAAGCTTCAGCGACTTAGGACAGAATGTGTAGCAGGACGAAGACCAGAATTATGCATTCATAAGGACGGTACACTTCGACATGGTAAGCGTCTTTGTGTACCCAGTAGAGATATCAGATAGGAAGTCATGGCCGAAGCTCACAGTTCTCAGTATTCGATTCATCCCGGTGGCACGAAGATGTACCGAGATATCCGTCAACACTTTTAGTGGAATGGCATGAAGAGGGAGATAGCCCGGTTTGTCTCTCGATGTTTGGTTTGACAACAAGTTAAAGCTAAACATCAGAGGCCGGCTGGACTACTTCAGCCTTTGCCAATTCCAGAATAAAAGTGGGAGCATATAACCATGGATTTCGTGACTGGATTACCTAGATCCCCAGCTGGTCGAGATGCTATTTGTATTATAGTTGACCGGCTCACGAAGGTGGCCCACTTTCTTCCGTTCAGAGTTGGTCAGTCGACGGCTCAGCTAGCGGAGATGTATCTCCGGCAGATTGTCAGATTGTACGGAGTACCAGTCAGCATCACTTCGGACAGAGATTCGAGATTTACCTCGCACTTTTGGCGTAGTCTGCAAGAGAGTTTGGGAACTCACCTCCAGTTCAGCTCAGCATATCACCCACAGACAGATGGCCAGTCAGAACGGACGATCCAGACTCTTGAAGATATGTTGAGATCATGTACATCAACTTCGGAGGTTCGTGGAAAGATCACCTACACCTGGTGGAGTTCTCATACAATAACAGTTTCCAAGCTAGCATCCAGATGGCACTATTCGAGGCACTGTATGGTAGAAAGTGCAGATCTCCACTAGCATGGAACGATGTTGGAGAAAGACAGATGCTTGGTCCCGAGTTGATCACTCAGACCGTTGAGGTGGTCAGGAAAGTTAGAGATCATCTTCGCATTGCACAAGATCGTCAGCGCTATTGGGCCGATTCTCATCGGCGTCCCCTTGAATTTTCTGTCGGCGACCATGTATTCCTGAGGATCTCGCCTAACTGTGGTGTCATTCGTTTCGGCGTACGGGGAAAGCTTAGTCCTAGGTATATAGGGCTGTTCGATATTCTGGAGCGAGTAGGAGATGTGTCATATTATCTCGCTCTTCCGCCGTCTCTGAGTGAGGTGCATGACGTGTTCCATGTATCCCAACTGCGATGGTATATCCCGGACCCGAGCCATATCCTGGATCATTCGGAATTGGTTGTTGGTACCAACCTTTCGTATGAGGAGAGTCCCGTATCCATATTAGACCGGAGAGAGAAGATACTCAAGAACAAGACTATTAAGTTAGTCCGAGTTGCTTGGGGTCATCACTCTTTGGGTGAGTCAACGTGGGAGCGTGAGGATAATATCCGATCGCGATGTCCCGACCTGTTTGACTCGTGAGGAGTGGTGGCCCATGCAGGTCCAGTTTATGTGATGGTATTCGAACTAGAGTATCGCCACAGCCTGCAGTAGGAAATAGGATGTAGTTGAGGTACTCAATCACATTAGGAAAAACTCTTATCTAAATTCCTGCTATCTAAATTCTTGCTGATATTGTCTTTCTTTTGAAATAAACTGTCTCCTTTGACTATATCATTTCTTCTCTGTATTGATTTTCTTGTTGATCTGTCTTCAGGATGGTGGAGACACGATCGCAGCGTCTCGGTCCAGGTGACACCACTGAGAGGTCTGCCACCTCTCGTCCAGCTCACCAGGACCCGGGGACTGCAGCTCCCCTTACTCCAGCTCATGTGGGAGCTTCTGCCACGTTTGGGGGTGCACCTCTACTTATTCAGGGGACCATCCCAGCTACCCCAGACATGCCTCCCCCGCAGTTTCGTCAGCCTCAGTTTCAGCAGCACCAGCAGCACCAGCAGTACCAGCAGGAGTACCAGCAGCAGATGCCATCTGGATTTGTGGATGCTGCACAGATGTTTACATATTTCCGGCAGTTCCTCGAGTCGCAGCAGACCCTGCAGCAGCGTCAGACGACGGCATTTACCAGAGGCATTGATGATGTCCATCAGCTGGCTACAGCGACGATAGAGAGGTTGGCAGCCCAGCCGCAGGGAGGAGCAGGACCGCCGCGACAGCAGAGGATTCCTGGCATCCAGGAGTTCAAGAAGATGAACCCCAGGGACTTCTTGGGTACTGAGGGGATTCTTTTTGCGGATGACTGGATAGAGCACATCGAGGAGATCTTCCGATTGGCGGAGATACCAGCCGGACTCCAGGTGGAGGCAGCAGCTAGCCAGATGCGGGATCTTGCCCGTACCTGGTATCAGACGGATCCGAGAGTAGGTACTCCAGGGCAGTTATGGGGAGCTTTCAAGGAGCTCTTCAAGGGGAAGTTTTTCCCAGATCAGGCAGTCGGTGCTTTGGAGACACAGTTCGAGAACCTGGTTCAGGGGAACCAGACTGTAGAGGAGTACGCCGGTGAGTTTTGCCGGTTGAGCAGATTCGTAGAGGGCCTTAGCGAGGCAGCGAAGGCGAGGAGGTTCAGGAAAGGCTTGGTCAAGGAAGTCAAGTCCTTGACCAAGAGTGAGAGGAGTGCCACCTTTGAGGATATTCTAGCAGGAGCGATGGCAGCTGAGGATGATCTTGAGCTGAAGCTCAAGAGGGGCCGCGACACCCAGGGAGCTGGCAACAGTGGAGGACAGGCCAAGAGGCCTCATTTTCAGCACCAGCAGCAGAGGCCATTCCAGCAGCAGAGGCCGTTCCAGCAGGTGCAGCAGCCGAGGCACCAGCAGCAGGCACCCAGGCAGCAGGTCGTCACTTGCACTTTCTGCAAGAAGCAGGGTCATGGATGGAATGACTGCAGAAAGAGGCTTGGCAGGAGTCTATTATGTGGTGCTGGAGACCACCAGCTGAGAGAGTGTCCCATGTCTTCGGGACGACCAGTTCAGGGAGGCGGAGCCAAGGCTCCGGCAGGGCAGCAGAAGGGACCTTTGCCGACTCAGCAGCAGAGGTTCACCCAGCATCAGGCCAGGGGTGGACAGCAGGGGCGAGCCTATGCCATGGCAGCAGAGGATGCCGAGGTTACTAGAGAGCTGATAGCAGGTTCTATTCTTCTCGACTCTATTCCAGCTTATGCATTGTTCGATTCTGGGGCTTCCCATAGCTTTGTATCAGTATCTTTTGTGATTCGACATCATGTTATATCTGAATCGTTGCCTAGGACTTGCAAGATTACGACCGGGGGTGGCATTATCCTCGTTCGTGATATTTGCAAGGGGCGGAGAGTAGTTTTGGGAGGCCGAGAGTTGGATGTGAGTTTGCTCGTAATGCCACTACCGAACTACGATATTGTACTCGGTATGGATTGGTTGAGCATACACCATGCCAACATAGATTGCCGCGGGGGTAGAGTTCTGTTCAGAGTGCCAGGAGAGCCAGAGTTTGTATATTCCAGACGGCAGGCAGAGCAGACTTGTGGAGTTTTCTGTGGAGCTTCAGTCGAGGAGCAGCCAGCTCCACATCCATTGATTGTTGAGTTCATGGACGTGTTTCCAGAGGAATTGCCTGGGCTTCCACCAGACAGAGACGTTGAGTTCTCGATAGACTTGGTTCCAGGTGCGGAACCCATTTCTCAGCACGTCTATCGGGTGAACAATAGCGAGCTGGTGGAATTGAAGAAACAGGTGGATGAGTTGCAGGACAAAGGCTTCATCCGCTCTAGTTCTTCACCTTGGGGTGCACCGGTACTCTTTGTACCGAAGAAGGATGGGTCGGTACGTATGTGTATCGACTACAGGGCACTCAATAGTCTGACGATCAAGAACAGATATCCACTGCCGCGGATCGACGATCTCTTCGATCAGTTGAGCGGAGCTCGGGTATTCTCGAAGATTGATCTGAGGTCAGGCTACCATCAGGTAAAGGTGAAGAGGGAGGACATCCCGAAGACGGCGTTCAGGACGCGGTACGGCCAGTTCGAGTTTATGGTGATGCCGTTTGGGTTGACGAATGCTCCGACGGTGTTCATGAACTTGATGAACAAGGTGTTCCACCAGTACTTAGATAAGTTTGTGGTGGTGTTCATCGACGACATCCTGGTGTACTCGAAGACCGAGGAGGAGCACGAGGAGCACTTGAGAGTGGTCCTGGAGACTCTCAGACAGGAGCAGCTTTACGACAAGCTCTCGAAGTGCGAGTTCTTCCTCGACAGAGTTGACTTCCTGGGTCATGTAGTGACTGGAGATGGGATCTCAGTCGACCCGAGGAAGATATCAGCAGTTGAGGCTTGGGCAGCGCCGACGTCAGTGGCAGAGATCAGGAGCTTCCTAGGATTGGCAGGCTACTACAGGAGGTTCGTCCAGGATTTCTCCCGGGTTGCAGAGCCGTTGTCTAGGCTGACCCGGAAGGACGCAGAGTTTCTCTGGTCAGAGGAGTGTCAGGCCGCTTTCGATGAGTTGAAGAAGCGGTTGACGACAGCCCCGATTCTGACATTGCCAGCAGGATCAGGCGGGTTCACTATCTACAGTGACGTCTCGGGGAAGGGTTTGGGTTGTGTCTTGCAGCAGCATGGGAAGGTGATTGCCTATGCTTCCAGGCAGTTACGGCCCCATGAGAAGAACTACCCTACCCATGATTTAGAGTTGGCGGCAGTTATCTTTGCTCTGAAGCTGTGGAAACACTATTTGTACGGAGAGCGCGTGGAGATATTTACAGACCACAAGAGCTTGAAGTACGTGTTTACGCAGAAGGAGCTGAACATGAGGCAGCGCAGGTGGCTGGAGCTGATGAAGGACTTTGATATCCTTCTGCAGTATCACCCGGGGAAGGCCAACGTAGTTGCCGATGCTTTGAGCAGATATCCGACAGCTATGTGCTTGACGATGGATCGTCACTTGTTAGCGGACTTAGAGAGCCTTGGGATCGAGGTGATTGTGCCGGGAGTGCAGATACAGATGTTGGGCCTCCAGATTCAGTCGGACTTGATTGATAGGATCAAGTCGGCTCAGTTCGATGATGTTTCTCTATGATGCATCAGGGAGCAGGTCAGACAGGGATTTGCGGACGATGAGTTCACTCTTGCAGGAGATGGCACATTGAGGCACGGTTCCAGACTGTGTGTGCCCAGTGGAGACTTTCGGGAGCAGGTTATGCAGGAGGCCCACCGTTCTCAGTACTCGATATATCCGGGAGCCAACAAGATGTATAGGGATCTGAGAGAGCATGTATGGTGGAGTGGGATGAAGCGCGAGGTAGCACACTTCGTAGCTAGGTATTTAATCTGCCAGCAGGTCAAGGCCGAGAGGCAGAGGCCAGGAGGACTGTTGCAGCCATTGCCCATTCCGGAGTGGAAGTGGGAGCACATCACGATGGACTTTGTTTCGGGATTGCCGCGTACTCCAGGAGGGAAGGATGCGATTTGGGTCATCGTCGACAGGTTGACCAAATCGGCCCACTTTTTGCCATTCAAAGTGGGTTTGTCTACCGAGAAGCTATCAGAGATGTATATGAGGCAGATAGTCAGACTTCATGGAGTTCCAGTGAGCATTGTATCGGACCGGGACAGCCGTTTTACTTCACATTTCTGGAGGAGCTTGCATATTAGCTTGGGCACTCAGCTCAAGTTTAGTACTGCATACCACCCGCAGACAGACGGATAGTCAGAGCGGACCATTCAGACACTGGAGGACATGTTGCGAACTTGTGTCCTGGACTTTGGAGGATCTTGGGAGAGTCACCTGCACTTAGTAGAGTTTGCATATAACAACAGCTTTCAGGCCAGCATCGAGATGTCCCCTTTTGAGGCACTGTACGGGCGTAGATGTCGTACACCCTTGTCTTGGGATGATGTTGGGGAGCGAGTTTTATTGGGGCCTGAAATGGTTGTAGATGCAGCAGAGAAGGTGAAGCTTATCAGAGATCGGCTTCGCGTGGCGCAGGACAGACATCGGCACTGGGCCGATAGCCACCGCAGACCTTTGGAGTTTGAGGTACAGTTTAGAGATAGGATTAGAATTAGGTTGTCTTGTTTGTGTTTTGTTAATCATGTTTGTTTATCATATTTAAATTGAGACCTTGTTTGTGATTAGGTCGGAGACCAGGTATTCCTGAGGATATCTCCGACACGTGGCACGATACGTTTTGTTGGAGGTGGGAAGCTTAGCCCGCGTTTCATCGGCCCTTTCGTTATCAGCGGGAGAGTCGGATACGTGTCTTACAGGCTAGACTTACCACCAGCATTGGTTGGAGTCCACAACGTATTTCACGTGTCGCAGTTGAGACGGTATGTGGCAGATCCTAGCCATGTACTTGATCATTCCGAGATCGAGGTTGGTCCTACTCTTCGTTATCCAGAGCAGCCTGTTGAGATTCTGGATCGACGGGAGAAGGCATTGAGGAACCAGACGATACCATTGGTTCGTGTCGCATGGAGGCATCATTCTCCAGGAGAGTCCACCTGGGAACGGGAGGATGAGATGCGCGAGCGATACCCTTATCTATTTGTACCTTGAGGTATGATTTCTATCCTTCTCATTTAGTTTCAGTTTCGTCCTTAAATTTCGAGGACAAAATTATTGTTAGGAGGGTAGACTTGTAACACCCTGTTTTCTGAAAATTAGGGATTATAAAAAAAAATTATTATTTTTATTATTAAATAATGGTGATTAGGGCATGATATGGTTTATAGTGTTTATTAGTGTGATTTAACCATTTTCTAAGTCATGCTAAGTCATGACTTAGGACTTTGTGATTTTGGTTAGTATAACTTAGTGTAAACCCTAGTTTTCTCTAACCTAGAAGTTGCCATGACCATGATAGCTTAGCCATAGGCTTAGAATATCAAATTTGGGGTTTTTGACCAAAAGGGTATTTTGGTAATTTTCTAGATTTAATTTGTGATTATGTGATTTTAATATTATTTAATACTTGGTAGGTCTCATGATTAGTTCCTAACCTATCCTACCCTAAACTAGTAGTTAGCCCCTAACCTAGAATCATTAGGGTGATGTTTAGGTCATGGGTTAAAGTAGATAATATCTAGATATTTGCTTTATGGATATTTTGCACAAAACATGCAAAATATCACCAAACCTTTTGCTAAGTCCTTGACTTAGCCTTGAAGGAAGACAAGACACCCCCCCCTATGCTTGGCCGGCCAAGGGGTACCCCCCTAGCTGGTACAACTCCTATATAACCCATTGGAATGATTCATGAACAAAAATACATGAAATTTATTCTACAAAAATTCCCTTTCCTTTCAACCTTCATAACTTGAGCTATCTTGATCCAAATTGACTCTAGTCTCTTGTATTGGAACCCTACAACATCTAGGGTGCTAAGGGAAGCAAGAAATCTAGAATTTGGAAGCTTGGGCATCATCGAGTTGGAGATCACACAACCCCCTTTTCATTAATTTCCTTGGAATTTCACCAATAGGTAAATTTCCACAAACTTAGTCAAATTCCTGTTTTTCTTTCATAAATGCATTCATATAGGGATAACAATACTGTGGGTAAAGTTTGGTGGGATTTTGATGTGTTTTGGTGTCCGTATCGGACACGTATCCTAAGCTAGAAACCTTGTTTGGTGAAATGCCACAATGGACTTGTTTTTGTGTTTTTGTAGAACTAATTGCACTGTTGTGAAGCCCTAGACATGTAGGTCACGAACCCACTCGACTGAGCACATTTTAGTGCTGTGTCCGTGTCCAAATTGGACACGAACCGACCGCACGAGCCCATCGTGCATGTCCTGCTACCCGACCCTTCGTGCGCACAGCACAGGCCACTAGGACACGAAATATTTGACACAGACAAGGGGGCAATGTCTGCGAACATGCCCCCAAAGTCTCGTGTTGCGTCGTGTCGTGTCGAGTGAGAAAACTCACTCGCACTGGACACGCGCTGTCAGCACACGCGTGCGCGCGCACAACTTTGAGTGTGTCGTGTCGCATGGACACGACACTAGAGCATCTCGTAGTGACACGGGCATGAAGCCCTATGTGTGGCGTACACGTGGACACGAGCACGTGGTGCTTCGTGTCCTGTGTCGCGTGTACGACGCGTGTAACCGCGTGCACGACGCAGTCGTAACACGCGTGTATCAGTCGTGTTTTCACGACTGATACGGTGTTTGTTCTGTGTCCACGCGTGTCGTGGACACGTGTCAGGCTGTGGGATGTGTAGCCCTATGTGTGGGCTACACGTATGCACGACCACGAGACGTGTCGTGTCTCGTGGTGTGTCCACGAGTGCGTGGAACGTGTGCACGACACTGTTCTTATGTACACGTATCAGACTTACCCGATCGAGTGTTTTGTGTGTTTGGACACACAAAACAGTGTCGTGGTGTCGTGTCAGTGTCCTAGGACCCTAGTGTATCTATGGGGGGTTAGTTACCAACCGTTGGTATCGAGTCTTAGCTCGATTTGGGTTGCGTATATCGAATTACCCAATTTCAGTGTTAACTGTGCACTGTCACAGTTTTGAGTTAATTCCAGATTTTGGAAATCGAACTTTGATTCGATTTTATTAATAATTTAGGTATTAGACTAGTGTATTTTAGTGAGTCTATGTGTAGTATACATATATGTGAGGGTGTGGGTCGAATTCGAGGAGATTTGGGTGTGTGTGGGTGTAGTTATGTAGATATACACATATGTGTGTATATGTGTGTATATGTGTGTTATGTGTGTGTGTTTGGGGGTTTGATTTTGGGTTCCAGGATTCTGGAAACCCCCCCTGTGTCCTGATCTCTCACTCTCTCTCACTGTCTCACTCTCTCTCTCACTTTGTCTCTCTATATATATATAGTATATATATGAGTTTATATATATATAGGTATATATATATATATATATATATATATATATATATATATATATATATATATATATATATATATATATATATATATATATATATATATATTGATATATATATATTTGTATTAGTTTTCATATAGTGATATTATATATATATATATATATATATATATATATATATATATATATATATGTATGTGGGTTGTATTGTATATAGTATTCATATATGGGTATATGGGTAGTATATAGATATATACATATATATATGATTTCTAGTATAGGTTATATAAAAACCTATGACTATGGCCTATGGCCTAGGATTACTAGCCTATGGCTTGGGACTAACCCTAATGACCCTAAACCCACTTGTTGACCCTTGTTGACTAAGGGTTGACCAAAGTCAAACCTAGGTCAAAAGTGACCTAGTTAACCTAGAAATGACTAGGAATGACCTAAAACAACTAGTTTGACTAGTTTGACTAAAACCCTAACTAGTTGACTGGTGTTGACCTAACTTTGACTAGTTTGACTTTAGAGTTGACCAAGAGTTGACTTTTGACCAGATTGACCTAGAATCATGTAGTATGCATAGTAGACTTCATTTTTACTATTTAGAATACATTGTGACTTGTGTTGCTCTGATCAGGAGCCAGACACCTCTCCTCAGACTGCATATTCTCTACAGGCATTCATACAGCAGGCGAGTACATTCTCTGACCGTTTCATACTTGTTCAGGCTTTACTTCTCGCTCTAGATTACTTTACTTGTTGCTGTCACATTTGTAACACGGATTGGTACTATATGGATCTTTACATGAGATGTTATCCCTCTCGGGAGCATCGGGTACTTCATGTTATGTGTGTTTCACTATCATCATGTACTCCTATGCTTCCATCATTCATGTGCACTCATGTGATCATGTACTCTCATGTTTACTGAGCCCTCATGTATACTATCATGTGCACCCTTTCATGGGCCCCATGTGATATCATGTACAATAACGTAACTTGTATAGATCCTTGTGTATTGATTGGGGAAACGGGGGAGTAGAAGTGGACATGTGAATAATTCCAAAGTAGTGTAATCATGTGCAAACTCAGTAGTGTAATCATGTATAAATTCTAGCCATTCACATGCCTATCTTGTGCTCTACATCACTAGTCACTACAGTTCTCTATATACAGTAGATATTTCATTACAGCTATCTCTTTTACAGCGTATATTTCCTTTCAGCAGTTCATGTATCTTACTCTATTGCCTGTATCGTATTTCCTAACCTGATATGCACTGTGTGAGATGTATTGTGCTCGTTCCTGTCCTGATTGGACCTGTTGAAAATATTATAGAGGATGAGGACGAGGCATGGGTGACTACCTATTATGGAGCAGGACTAGATGACACTTGTATCGAGGACCCTCAGCAGGTTCCACCTGCAGCTGAGGAGGATGTTCCAGTAGTCTAGACCAGTTTAGTCTAGGCAGTCTTTTCTATATCATTTTGTCTCACATTCTGAGTTGTATTTTGAGATGTGGAGATGTATAGACTCTTAGACTTATTGTATTATGAGTTGACATTCTGGATGTTGTGTATCTTAGACACTTAGTCTTATTTCATCTATGCTATGGTTCTCTTGAGTTACTATCTATCTGTTCTTCATTCTTCTACCTTAGATGTGATTGAGACGATATGTTGTGATGTTACCTCCATTCGGAGAGTATGAACTGTACAGGTACCTTTATACTGTTAGATGATTTACCTAAGACAGCGTTCTACCGCCGACACTGCGGCGTAGGCTGGACGTACCCACTTCTCGTACCCTTACTCTAGGGTGCGGGTCGTGACATGAGGTATAATATCTTTCTTATACCTCATGCCTTCGATTCCTTGCTTGTATAAATAATTGCTTGATTGCTTGACTAGTATAGCTTGCCTGTGATTAGTATAGCTTGTCCTTGCATCTCTAGCCTCTTAATTAAATTCCGAGGACGGAATTCTTTTAAGGAGGGGAGAGTTGTAATGCCTATTGTTCGTATTACGTATTTTGGTATACGTATACGTACTTTGACTCGTATTGCATGACACCTTGCTTGGTTTATTTCGACATTTTCAATTGATTGGTTTATTCTTGGGTTGGTTCGGCTTGGCTTGGTTTGCTTGTTTCATCATGAAACAAAGGAAAACCCTTACCTACCACCACCATCTCCATTTATTAACCCCAACCACCTTTCTCTCTCTTCATTCAATCTTTTTCATTACTGCTCTTCTTCTTCTTTTTCCTACCGAACCCCACCGTAGGCAAGTACAACTTGCTTCTTGAGGGATCTTAATTTTTATTGTTCCATTCTCTTCTTTACATGATTATAAACCTCTTTAGAACTTGGAGTTTTTAATTTTGATGGATAGATTCTTCTAGATCTACATTTTAACTTTGAGTTCATGGAGTTTTCTTGGTTTTAATCTACTAAAACTTGTTATTTTCGAAAACTAATAGTTCCATGAGCAAGAGCACAAAATTTCGGGTGAATTTGGTTTTTGATTCACCTCATTTCGAGTTAAAATGAAGTTTTTATGACCAAAACAAGTTTTTCCAAATTTTCATGTCGGCTGAAGAATTTTGGCTGGCGTAAAATAAGATTTTACGCAGGGAGCTAGCGTAAAAAAGAATTTTACGTAGGAAGGCTTGCGTATTGTATCCAGAATGTGAAATTTTACGCAGGGAACACTGAAATTGCGTATTTTACGCTGGATTGTATCCAGAATGTGAAATTTTACGCAGGAAACCCTGAAATTGCGTAATTTACGCTGGATTGTATCCAGAATGTGGAATTTTACGCTGGGAACCCTGGAATTTCGTATTTTACGCTGGATATCATCCAGAATGTAATATTTTACACAGAGAACCCTGAAATTGTGTATTTTACGCTGAATGGTGCCCAGAATGTAAAATTTTACGCTGGAACCCTCCCCTTTTACATATTTTACGCAAGATTGATTTTTTGGCATAAAAAGTGCACAGAATGACTGTTTTTGCCAAATTAAGCTATTTTTTAGCCATAATTTCGAAAAACATAAAACATGAAAGTTTTAGATCTCTGTCTCGCCTTTCCGAATATTTCTGGAGCACCTCAGTTTGAGTTCGTATCTGGAAGTTATGCCCCGTATTCCTGAGCCGCATGATTCTTCCACAACTCTTACACCCTGTTTATATTTAGTTATTGCATACACGCTCATACCAGGTTAAATGTTAATTTTAAATAATGACATGACGTGATAGTGATCCGTCATGACGCACTCTTGACAGTGTATTTGACATGATATATATCTCGAATGCGGTTGCGACGGCTAGCATGTCGTGACAGAATTGAATGGTCTAGACACCGTGGGTGATTGTGTTTGTACAAAATAAACCAGTAATGTTTGCATCATGTCTAAGGCAGGGATCCCTGAGTACCACGGTCAGGGATACCTACAGTAATTGACTAAGGCTAATAAACTAGAATAATTCAGTAGACATGAAGAGATTCCCAGCTACAGGCAATCCCGTTACCTGGGCGCATTAAGTGGACTTGTAGCCTACCGATGAGTAGGGCACATTTCCAGCACACAATCACGTGTTGCATTCTCCATAAACGGACATTCAACCTGGATAACTGGATGGTCTGCAGGGCTTGTGGCTATTGGGATAATCTCATTGCATCTTGCTAGTAACTAGGCTTGTGATAACCCTAGTCAGTTAAAAGTATCAAGCCGTACTCTTGATTGGCCGTGATTGATTGGATGGAGTTTATCCCAGCTTAGTCTTGTCTCGATCCTGTACAAGATTGTGACAAGACGTGATTATTGATCCTTGCCTTAACAAAAACGATCGGGGGTCCAGTTCTATTCAGGCGAAGGGTTACAACCCCGGTCCTTGTTTGGTTTAAGGGTTGTAACCTGGCTCCCGGAGCAGTTCTGTGTCCTCTCTTCGTTATTGTCTTAATTGCAACCCCATGCCACGCTCGTCATGTTTTACCTTGCTGCAACGACATGCTTAATTATTTATACTGGCCTTAACAATAAAGATCAGGGGTCCAGTTCTGTTCAGGCGAAGTGTTACAACCCCGGTCCTTGTTTGATTTAAGGGTTGTAACCTGGCTCCCGGAGCAGTTCTGAGTCCTCTCTTCATTTATTGTCTTGTCACCTTACCATTAGTGTTGAGGCGGGTTTCTATTCAGGTGAAGGACTGCAACCCCGGTCCTTGTTTGGTTGAAGGTTTGCAGTCCGGCTGCTTGAATGGTTTCCTCGTACTCAATTTATTATTGTTATCTCCATTATTATTATGATCAATTCTTTTATAAGCTCTCTTTAATTATTCTATTATGATGTGCTGGTTTTAGTTTCTATGTGAAGTCTCCTTTGTGGCACTTGCTCTTTCTGGGGTCTGACCCAGCTGGTTTTGTATGGCCATATATCGGAGCAGTCCCAGAGGATCTACCTAACCTCCAGCCAGATGGTGACCACCAGGCGTAACCCTGGCAACGAGTGGGTTTCTTTTTATCCTCCCACTTTATTGTAAAATTATTCTTTTTAGGCGTTTAGCCGACGAGCATGTGTTAGCTCGATTGCACCTTTACTTATTGTCTGCTTACGGGCTATAACATGATTGACAGATCCTAGGGTTGATCATTTATGACCTAACTCTTGCTAGTCATGACATTTTGTACGACTAACTTCATGATCATCCAATATATAATGTATGGGACGCGTTACTATTATATATTTGGTGCTCTGACATCTTGTAACTATTATTGCTTGCTTGAGATTGAGACAATAGGCTTGTTGATGACCATATGAGTCTGTTGGCTTGTAGTTAAACCCTTATGTATCTAGACAGCCGTGACCGTATAGCGAGGTGGGTTGCACTTCAATATACGTAGCTGGCTATGTACACCCCCGCTCTCCAGTATACTGGTTCTGGGGCGTTACATGGTTTTAGTGGTGGCCTATGCAGGACTTGTGAATCAAGATATGTGAGAATTTACCGAATAGATGCCTCAATCAGCACTCGCCCTTGATCTCTGCCCCTATCATCTTGATCCCTGAAAAATCTTGACCTGACCACATGCTTGTATCGTTGATCTGTCCTGGTCCTTCCTTATTGTTTTCTATGTCGTCTTCTTCAGCGGCATTGTTCATGGACCTGCTGATCAGCAAGACGGAGCACCTCTCGTGGACCAGCCGCAACCTGGAGATCAAGCCCAGCATTCATGGGTAGCCTCCAGAGTCGTGCCTACCAGAGGAGAGCTACCAGTTCAGCCCGTCCAGCCTGCAGAGCCTGATGATGGCACTTTGATGGGTCTCATCAGGTCATTATTAGCTTCCCAGGATCGTCGGGGAGATGCCTTGTACCAGGCGGTGGCAGACGCTTTGACCAGAGGAGGTCATCAGGGTAATAGCGCGGCCAACAGCTTCAAGCGCTTGAACCCTCCCTTCTTCGACGGCAGTGAAGATACGATCGCTGCAGATGCTTGCCTTTAGGACACAGAGGTGATTCTAGAAGCAGCCAGGACTCCAGAGAACGAGAAGGTGGCCGTAGTGCGCCTGCAGTTACTAGATCTTGCCCGCAGCTGGTGGGCAGCGCAGGCCGATGGTTTAGTAGCCCCTATTTTATGGGCAGTATTCAGGGAGAGATTTCAGACCAAATATTTTGATGCTGTAGCTCGTTATGATCTACAGACGAGGTTCACCAATCTGAAGCAGATGGACAGGACGGTCGATGGATATGCGGCCGAGTTCTCCAGGCTTAGTCGGTTTGCTCCTACCTTGGTGGCGACCGAGTTCGATAGAGCCCAGCGGTTCCAGCAAGGGCTTCACCTCGAGATCTTGTTAGCAGTGGAGCAGTTTGAGCATCAGACTTTTGATGCAGTACTGAGGGCAGCTAGGAGGCATGAGTATACCTTCCAGAGGATCGTGGATAGGACCGGAGGACGGAAGCGATCCCACGGTCAGGTGAATCAGTCTTCGGCACCAGCCCCGGCGGCCAGGGCTTTGACCATTGGAGCTCCGAGGCGGGCGGCCTCAGTGACGTCGGTTCAACATTCTACCCCGACGTACCCTCAGCAGCAGAAGCAGAAGCAGTCTTCCGCAGCAGGATGTTCACACTGCGGGAAGCCCGGGCATGTAGTATCTGAGTGTCGCAGAGCGCAGGGATTGTGCTTGGTTTGTGGTGCCCCGGACCACAGGGTTGGGAACTTCCCGAACATGGGGAGTTCATCAGCCTTCTCTAGTCCTTCAGTTAGAGGACCAGCACCAGTCCAGCAGCAGCAGTAGCTGCAGTACCCCTTTCCGAGGCCATTGCCGACGCAGGCCCAGGCATTCCAGCAGCAGAGACCGCAACAGTATGCCCAAGCCCAAGCCCTTATCCAGAGAAGGCAGAGGAGTTTTCAACCGAGGGGACCCGCACCCAGAGGACATGGTCAAGTGTTGGCCTTGACCCTGGGAGAGGAAGGAATAGCACCCGGTGAGGTAGTGGCAGGTACTGTTCTCGTCAACACCTTTCCAGCTTCAGTATTATTTAATTCTTGTCACGACCCGCACCCTAGAGTAAGGGCACGAGAAGTGGGTACGTCCAGCCTACACCGCAGAGTCGGCGGTAGAACGCTGTCCTAGGTTACTATCTAATCAACAACTCACGCAATTATATAATGTACTTGTCAAATCTCAACTCCGAACGGAGGACAAGTATAGATATAATGAATCTCAATCACAGTCTAAGAACGATAAGATAACACAGAAGTTTATAACTAAAGACTAACAACAACATTTATAACTACCGATAAATAATATCTCAAACAAACTCAAATACAAACTCGAATCTCAAGTTATTACAACTCATAATTCTAAAACATGAAAACTAAACCAAGTCTACTAGCTAGTCTCCCGATCACTCCTGAGTGTCGGGGCCATAGGTAGCTAAGTCATCTCCTGCTCCAAGGCAAGTAGGGCATACGTCATCAGGGCAATCATCTGTAATATTTTCAACAGGTCCAGTCAGGACAGGAACGAGTACAAATCATCGAGAAATTCCAAGTAAATGACAGAGAACTATAAAGCAGTTATAGACAATTTTATTGATGAATATGACAGTTGTATACAGGTAATGGTATAGAGAAACAGCTAAGGTACAAGAAAAGTAAGACAAGTAAAACAAGAGCAGAATCATAGCAATGAAGACTGTAAATAGAAACTAGCTGAACTAGCAACATGATATAGGTCCAGAATATAAATGTAACAAGTGTAAAACTCAAGTAAATCCAACCAACACGAATCTGATACCAGGTGATTCCAGTACAAGATGAGTCCGGTATAAGATGATTCCAGTCAGTGATCAAAGGTTCCAGGGTGAGTCCAGCCTATACTCTAACAGTGTGTTTTAAAATACCGAGATCGACATGCAAACGGCTGTAGGTAATACGGCACACCGCATACTTGGCCAAGTGTGGGATGGCTATCGTTCCAGAATAGTTCCAAGGGAGTGGTTCCAGATTGGGGTATGTCTACATGTCTTACTCTAATATTTCCCCGCCCACAAGTACAAGTGAATCCAGAAACGACACGAGAATAGAGATGAGTCCAGCCAACATAATGATACTAGCAAAAGATTCCAGAGTGATTCCAGTAGGTGGTTCCAGTAGTGATTCCAGAAGGTGATGCCAGTAGTGGTTCCAGAAATAGAGGCCAGACAAATGGTATGTGTGTCGCATACATGAATTCAGAAATATACATACGTGTTGTAAGAATCACATAAAACTAACTAGAACTGAAGTATAGTAATTGACAAGTAAATGAAAGAACTATCAGAGAATGTACTCGCCTGATACTCTGAAAAGAGTAATGAAATATCAGATGTCTGCACCGGAGTCACAAAGTCCTAAATAGAGCAGTATGGGTTATGACATGTTCAGAATAAGGTAAATACAATCTACTATGCAATCTACATGATTTCTAGGTCGATCTAGGTCAAAGTCAACTCTAAGTCAAACATGGTCAACTCTGGGTCAAACTAGGTCCATCTAAGATACACTAACTCATTCTAACCCATAGACTAGTATAAGTAGGATGCCTCATATATAGATATCAATATATACATATACCCAATGCCTATAGTGCTAGATATATATATAGCCTCTCATATATATAACACATGTATCATATAGATATACATATCACATAAATGCATAGGTATATCCCTCACAAGAACTCTTAAACACAACATATAGAGTATCTTATATCCTCTATCACATTATATAATCCCCTCATAGGACATGTACCTATATACATCACATATAAAATATATCAATATATGTCTAAACTCTCATAACCACAACTATATCTATTACCTGTCTAGCCCCCAATACCCCTCTCACTTTCTATATGACATCTAGCTATCTAACCTCAAATATCTCTCACTCTATCTATCACATAACAACACACCCTCTATCAAGACACACACCTCTTCCCCAAATGCCTACTGTCCTGTACTGCTGCTATGGCCTACAGTGCCATAGCTGCACTGCTAATGCAAGTGCAGGCAATGCTCTGCCTACTGCTGTAGCTCCTGCAAATGCTCCCTGCAGCCAATGCTTGCTGCTGCCACTACAAAAGCCAGGCCAAAACAGGGCAAGCCAAGGCAGTGCTGCATTGCTAAGCCCTACTGCTAATGCTTCCACCAATTTCCCCCTCTAGCACACACACCAATACACATATGTATATATATAAACTCAGGAAGAAAGTGGCAGTTAACAAAACAGTGTGTGTGTGTGTTAATGTATCACCAAATGTGGCTGAACAGGGTTTCAGGAAAAATGGAACACTGAACTATCAGGATTGTAATCTTCATAATTTCAATTCATGTATTCATTCACATATTCATTTATTCAAAACTACACATTCAAACTCAAACCTATGAATCTAATCCTCACCTAAATACATATATAGAGATCTAATCATGGCAATGAAACAGTCAAATAAAACTGGAACATGAAATCAATTGAAACCATACTCAGGTTCTATTTCAGTGAACTGAAATTAACATGGCTATGACAGTTCCATACCCCACCAATCAAATTCAAAAACCTATTATTACCAACACTAGTAAATACCTAAACATAGCAGCTGACATATGAATATATATGTAATTGATCATCAAAACATTCAGAAAAGAAGGAATCTCAGATTCAGTTTATCAAAACAGTGATGTGTGTCTCAGTGTGTGAAAATAGGAGTCAAACTCAGATTTCAGCCATTCAAAAATCCAAATCAAAGTTCAAAAACTCCTTAATCGATCATGAAACCTAACTATCCTGTAAAACCAACTCCACAGTACTTATTACACATGTAGATGGATTTAAAATGCCAATAAACATCAATTATCAGTTTTAAAAATGGAATTTAAATATCAGAATTTTAAGACTGTGCACTATGTATCAGTAATTTAATGGGAATGCAAATTCGACAATCAAAATGTGTTAATATTGTAAATAAATGGTTGGTAATCATGTGTGAACATAATATGGTGTTGTACAAGTTGATTTGTGTCCACACATTTGGACACGAGGTGTCCAATTGTTCAGTAACACACTCAGACTTGTGTGCACAGTGCAGTATCGTACTGTGAGGACAAGGTGTCGTACACACGACACAGGACACGTGACACTTTGTGCTTATGTCCGTGTGTTCGCCACACATAGGGCTACACATAGAACACAACACGAAGTGTTCAAGTGGCTTATGTCAGGTGCACGAGACATGTATCGAAACGTGTCTCGCCCGCGTGCAGTGTAGTGCAGAATCAATGCGGGCTCGTTTTCGTGTCCGACACGAAACTAGGTGCCATGAAACTTGGGGAGTGACTTGTCAGTCACTGCCCCATTCCCCATGCCAAGTTTCGCGTGTCGAAACACTGTGTCCAGTGAGAAATGGGACACGGGTAGCCGGACAGCGCACACGCGTGTCGTGCAGCGTGTCCGCACCCAATTTCGACACAAAAACGACACGAAATTCACATCAGTCTTCACAAAGATTAATATACATATTAAGATCAACAAATTCATATAATTAGATTTACAAAAATCAAAAATAAATTCCTTAGAGGCATTTAATCAAACACCTATTCTATTACACCGATACGTGTCCGATACGGACACGAAATGGACACGGATCCCTACCAAACTTGGGCTACACCTAGGGGAACCCTAAATGAATGCATCTATGAAGAAAAATCATGATTTTAATGGGTGTAGATAGGTTTACCTATTGAGAGCTAGAATCTCAATGTAAAGAGCCTCGATTCGATGTCTCCTTCGATTTTCTCCGGTTCAATCGTCCTCGAACCTTGCTAGCAAGCCCCCACAAGTATCCTCTACTGTTGGGGATGATGATGCAATTGATTTGACTCAATTTGGGCTCAATTTGGATTAATGGGGAGAGTTTTAGGAAAGAACAAGGTAGGGCTTTTCTAGGGTTTGTAAAAGAGGCAATGGCTTTGTAAATGTGACTTTATAGGAAGGGGGGTCTCTTGTGGCTGTTGAAATCAGTAGGGTTAGGGTTTTAGATGAGTGGTTATGATCACTCCACCAATTTCCAAGGTTTCCTATTGGTTAAGGCTTCTTTTTACAAATATCCTAAGAGGAAATATCTACTCTAATAATATCTAGATATTACTAACCTTGGCACTTAGTAGGAAAGTTCTAACCCTAATTTTAACCTCATGACTAATCTAGGTTAGGTTAACTTATAGGTGAAGGCTCCACCAAAAGACTAGCACAATATTTAATTAATATAAATTACAAATTCACAAAATTGCCAAAATGACCAAAATACCCTTAGGCTAAAAATTGGTAAATTGAATTCCTAATCACAAGACTAGGCTCCTTTGGTCATGGTTAGTCTCTAGGCTTAGCAATACTAGGGTTTGGCTAGCTAACCATCAAAATCACCAATCACTATTTTAAATAGTTTTAAATTAATTAAAAATCACCAAAAATCACATTATGATTTAAATATCATTATTAAATGATTATAATTACAAAATTTCAAAATTGCCCTCATTTGGAAAACTGGGTGTTACAAGTCTACCCCCCTTAGAAGAATTTCGTCCTCGAAATTAAGATGATCATACTCCTCCTAGGTCAAGCCCCAATCAAACAAGGTCGAAGATAACATGCAATCATAGTCCTACTGGTCGTGATTCCACAGTCTCGAACAGGGTAACTACGCTATCTAGCATATCACAACATATCCTGGCAGGTACTAATGGAAATAACACATGAAAGTGGAAGAGAAGAATAAGAAGGTCAAACCTGCTAACCCGTCACCTGCAACGTCAGTCTCCTCGACTGCCATAGCAAAAGCTCTACCCCTCTGGTGCTGAGCTACAGGTGGCCTAGCTCCCCCAAGAGGAGGTACAACGGGACAATCTATCATCTTGTGGGCACCAGACCCACAGAATAGACAAACCTTCAGTCTCCTCCTACAAGACTCCCAAACATGCCCTGCCTTCTTGCAGTAGGCACAAGTCGGCACCTCGCGGTCCTGTCCTCTATGCTGATGCTGTGCCTGCTGCACTCTCACTGGTGCCTGTGCCTGTTGAGCCTGCACATGGGGCCTCTTGGCCGGTCCTCCGCTACTGCTACCACCCTGGAAGTCCCGACCCCTCTTTAACTTCAACCCCAGGTCGTCCTCCGCTGCCATAGCCCCAGAAAATATCTCTGCATAGGTAGCGTTCCGGTCGCTCTTAGTCAGCGACCGAACCTCTCTAATCAAACCCCGGCGAAACTTCCTCGCCTTCGTCTTCTCAGACAAATCATCAATGAACCGGGCCAGTCTGCAGAACTCCCCAGCATACTCTGCCACCGTCCGGTTCCCCTGAGCCAAAGCCTCGAACTGTGCCTCGATACCTCCCAAGGCCACATCAGGGAAGAACTGTTCTTTAAACAGTTCCTTGAACTGGGCCCAAGTCTGGCCCTCAACCCCTACTCTGGGATCTGCCTGGTACCATGCACGAGCCAAATCCTGCATCTGGCTGCCTGCCGCCTCGATCTGAAGTCGAGCTGGTATCTCTGCTAGTCGGAAAATCTCCTCAATGTGCTCAACCCAGTCATCTGCAACGTGAATGCCCTCTGTGCCCAGGAACTCTCTAGGATGCATTTTCTGAAAATCTTGGATATCCTTCTCCTTCCGGTAAGGCTGCTGATGCTTCCCCCGAGCAGTCACCATCTCTACTGTAGTACGAACCAGCTGGTAGGCCTCGTCAATCCTCTGACGATAATCGGCAGTCTGCCGCTGCTGCTGCTGCTGGTGGGACTCTATGATCCTCTCCACAAATGAAAACAGGTGCGCAGCGTCAACCAATCCTGCAGGTGGCTGCTGATGCTGCTAAAACATCTCAGGAATGACTGGGGTCGTCCTCTGAACAAGTGGAGGCATACCCCCAATGGCTACAGCAGCTCCTGTCTGATCAGGAACAGAAGGTGCTACAGTCTCACCAGGCTGCTGCAATAGACGAGAGGTGGCAGACCCCTCTCCAGCGGCTGCTGTACCAGAGCGATGTGATCGTGTCTCCACCATCCTGAAGACAGATCGAAAAAAGAAAGTCAATACTGAGCAGGAATCGATAAATCAAAGGAGGACAGTTTATTGCAAAGAAGACAAGTCAGTAAGATATGTAGATGGCATGAATTAAAGCAGAATTTTTCCTAACTGTGATTGAGTACCTCTCCGTTAAAGCCTATCTCTCAATCCTATCGCAGGCTGTAGTGATACTCTAGTTCGAATACCACTACATAAACTCGACCTGCATGGGCCACCACTAAAAACGTGTCACGACCCGCACCCTAGAGTAAGGGTATGAGAAGTGGGTACGTCCAGCCTACACCGCAGAGTCGGCGGTAGAACGCTGTCCTAGGTTACTATCTAATCAACAACTCACGCAATTATATAATGTACTTGTCAAATCTCAACTCCGAACGGAGGACAAGTATAGATATAATGAATCTCAATCACAGTCTAAGAACGATAAGATAACACAGAAGTTTATAACTAAAGACTAACAACAACATTTATAACTACTGATAAATAATATCTCAAACAAACTCAAATACAAACTCGAATCTCAAGTTATTACAACTCATAATTCTAAAACATGAAAACTAAACCAAGTCTACTAGCTAGTCTCCCGATCACTCCTGAGTGTCGGGGCCATAGGTAGCTAAGTCATCTCCTGCTCCAAGGCAAGTAGGGCATACGTCATCAGGGCAATCATCTGTAATATTTTCAACAGGTCCAGTCAGGACAGGAACGAGTACAAATCATCAAGAAATTCCAAGTAAATGACAGAGAACTATAAAGCAGTTATAGACAGTTTTATTGATGAATATGACAGTTGTATACAGGTAATGGTATAGAGAAACAGCTAAGGTACAAGAAAAGTAAGACAAGTAAAACAAGAGCAGAATCATAGCAATGAAGACTGTAAATAGAAACTAGCTGAACTAGCAACATGATATAGGTCCAGAATATAAATGTAACAAGTGTAAAACTCAAGTAAATCCAACCAACACGAATCTGATACCAGGTGATTCCAGTACAAGATGAGTCCGGTATAAGATGATTCCAGTCAGTGATCAAAGGTTCCAGGGTGAGTCCAGCCTATACTCTAACAGTGTGTTTTAAAATACCGAGATCGACATGCAAACGGCTGTAGGTAATACGGCACACCGCACACTTGGCCAAGTGTGGGATTCCAAGGGAGTGGTTCCAGATTGGGGTATGTCTACATGTCTTACTCTAATATTTCCCCGCCCACAAGTACAAGTGAATCCAGAAACGACACGAGAATAGAGATGAGTCCAGCCAACATAATGATACTAGCAAAAGATTCCAGAGTGATTCCAGTAGGTGGTTCCAGTAGTGATTCCAGAAGGTGATGCCAGTAGTGGTTCCAGAAATAGAGGCCAGACAAATGGTATGTGTGTCGCATACATGAATTCAGAAATATACATACGTGTTGTAAGAATCACATAAAACTAACTAGAACTAAAGTATAGTAATTGACAAGTAAATGAAAGAACTATCAGAGAATGTACTCGCCTGATACTCTGAAAAGAGTAATAAAATATCAGATGTCTGCACCGGAGTCACAAAGTCCTAAATAGAGCAGTATGGGTTATGACATGTTCAGAATAAGGTAAATACAATCTACTATGCAATCTACATGATTTCTAGGTCGATCTAGGTCAAAGTCAACTCTAAGTCAAACATGGTCAACTCTGGGTCAAACTAGGTCCATCTAAGATACACTAACTCATTCTAACCCATAGAATAGTATAAGTAGGATGCCTCATATATAGATATCAATATATACATATACCCAATGCCTATAGTGCTAGATATATATATAGCCTCTCATATATATAACACATGTATCATATAGATATACATATCACATAAATGCATAGGTATATCCCTCACAAGAACTCTTAAACACAACATATAGAGTATCTTATATCCTCTATCACATTATATAATCCCCTCATAGGATATGTACCTATATACATCACATATAAAATATATCAATATATGTCTAAACTCTCATAACCACAACTATATCTATTACCTGTCTAGCCCCCAATACCCCTCTCACTTTCTATATGACATCTAGCTATCTAACCTCAAATATCTCTCACTCTATCTATCACATAACAACACACCCTCTATCAAGACACACACCTCTTCCCCAAATGCCTACTGTCCTGTACTGCTGCTATGGCCTGCAGTGCCATGGCTGCACTGCTAATGCAAGTGCAGGCAATGCTCTGCCTACTGCTGTAGCTCCTGCAAATGCTCCCTGTAGCCAATGCTTGCTGCTGCCACTGCAAAAGCCAGGCCAAAACAGGGCAAGCCAAGGCAGTGCTGCATTGCTAAGCCCTACTGCTAATGCTTCCACCAATTTCCCCCTCTAGCACACACACCAATACACATATGTATATATATAAACTCAGGAAGAAAGTGGCAGTTAACAAAACAGTGTGTGTGTATGTGAATGTATCACCAAATGTGGCTGAACAGGGTTTCAGGAAAAATGGAACACTGAACTATCAGGATTGTAATCTTCATAATTTCAATTCATGTATTCATTCACATATTCATTTATTCAAAACTACACATTCAAACTCAAACCTATGAATCTAATCCTCACCTAAATACATATATAGAGATCTAATCATGGCAATGAAACAGTCAAATAAAACTGGAACATGAAATCAATTGAAACCATACTCAGGTTCTATTTCAGTGAACTGAAATTAACATGGCTATGACAGTTCCATACCCCACCAATCAAATTCAAAAACCTATTATTACCAACACTAGTAAATACCTAAACATAGCAGCTGACATATGAATATATATGTAATTGATCATCAAAACATTTAGAAAAGAAGGAATCTCAGATTCAGTTTATCAAAACAGTGATGTGTGTCTCAGTGTGTGAAAATAGGAGTCAAACTCAGATTTCAGCCATTCAAAAATCCAAATCAAAGTTCAAAAACTCCTTAATCGATCATGAAACCTAACTATCCTGTAAAACCAACTCCACAGTACTTATTACACATGTAGATGGATTTAAAATGCCAATAAACATCAATTATCAGTTTAAAAAATGGAATTTAAATATCAGAATTTTAAGACTGTGCACTATGTATCAGTGATTTAATGAGAATGCAAATTCGACAATCAAAATGTGTTAATATTGTAAATAAATGGTTGGTAATCATGTGTGAACATAATATGGTGTTGTACAAGTTGATTTGTGTCCACACATTTGGACACGAGGTGTCCAATTGTTCAGGAACACACTCAGACTTGTGTGCACAAGTGCAGTATCGTGCTGTGAGGACAAGGTGTCGTACACACGACACAGGACACGTGACACTTTATGCTTATGTCCGTGTGTTCGCCACACATAGGGCTACACATAGAACACAACACGAAGTGTTCAAGTGGCTTGTGTCAGGTGCACGAGACACGTATCGAAACGTGTCTCGCCCGCGTGCAGTGTAGTGCAGAATCAATGCGGGCTCGTTTTCGTGTCCGACACGAAACTAGGTGCCATGAAACTTGGGGAGTGACTTGTCAGTCACTGCCCCATTCCCCATGCCAAGTTTCGCATGTCGAAACACTGTGTCCAGTGAGAAATGGGACACGGGTAGCAGGACAGCGCACACGCGTGTCGTGCAGCGTGTCCACACCCAATTTCGACACGAAAACGACACGAAATTCACATCAGTCTTCACAAAGATTAATATACATATTAAGATCAACAAATTCATATAATTAGATTTACAAAAATCAAAAATAAATTCCTTAGAGGCATTTAATCAAACACCTATTCTATTACACCGATACGTGTCCGATACGGACACGAAATGGACACGGATCCCTACCAAACTTGGGCTACACCTAGGGGAACCCTAAATGAATGCATCTATGAAGAAAAATCATGATTTTAATGGGTGTAGATAGGTTTACCTATTGAGAGCTAGAATCTCAATGTAAAGAGCCTCGATTCGATGTCTCCTTCAATTTTCTCCGGTTCAATCGTCCTCGAACCTTGCTAGAAAGCCCCCACAAGTATCCTCTACTGTTGGGGATGATGATGCAATTGATTTGACTCAATTTGGGCTCAATTTGGATTAATGGGGAGAGTTTTAGGAAAGAACAAGGTAGGGCTTTTCTAGGGTTTGTAAAAGAGGCAATGGCTTTGTAAATGTGACTTTATAGGAAGGGAGGGGGTCTCTTGTGGCTGTTGAAATCAGTAGGGTTAGGGTTTTAGATGAGTGGTTAGGATCACTCCACCAATTTCCAAGGTTTCCTATTGGTTAAGGCTTCTTTTTACAAATATCCTAAGAGGAAATATCTACTCTAATAATATCTAGATATTACTAACCTTGGCACTTAGTAGGAAAGTTCTAACCCTAATTTTAACCTCATGACTAATCTAGGTTAGGTTAACTTATAGGTTAAGGCTCCACCAAAAGACTAGCACAATATTTAATTAATATAAATTATAAATTCACAAAATTGCCAAAATAACCAAAATACCCTTAGGCTAAAAATTGGTAAATTGAATTCCTAATCACATGACTAGGCTCCTTTGGTCATGGTTAGTCTCTAGGCTTAGCAATACTAGGGTTTGGCTAGCTAACCATCAAAATCACCAATCACTATTTTAAATAGTTTTAAATTAATTAAAAATCACCAAAAATCACATTATGATTTAAATATCATTATTAAATGATTATAATTACAAAATTTCAAAATTGCCCTCATTTGGAAAACTGGGTGTTACAATTCTGGTGCCTCGCATTCATTTATGTCTGCACGATTCGCGACACGGATAGGACTGGAGCCCGAGTCATTATCAGTAAGGCTCAATATACTTACTGGTAACGGTCTTGTGGGAGTAGATAGAGTATTTTCCTCGTGTCGGGTCGTAGTTAGCGGTAGATAGTTTCTCGCTAGGTTAATAGAATTCCCGATGGCTGATTATGATGTGGTCTTAGGGATGGATTGGTTGAGGGACCAGTATGCCAGGATAGATTGCCATATTGGCAGGGTTGTTTTTAGCATCCCAGACGAGCCGGAGGTTTTCTTCTCCCGAGGCGAAGTTGAACCTTCTCCTCCCGTATTGCGGATGGCAGTAGCAGCAGTGCAGTTACCCCGGGTCGTCGAGGAGTTTCTAGATATTTTCCCAGAAGAGCTTCCAGGAATGCCGCCAGAGCGAGAGATCGAGTTCACCATAGATGTGATCCCCGGGACCGCACCTGTGTCAGGAAGAGTCTACAGGATGGCGCCGTCAGAATTAGAGATATTGTACAAAATGATTGAAGAACTCAAGACCAAGGGATTCATTCGTGCTAGTGGATCGCCTTGGGGAGCCCCGATACTTCTTGTGAAAAAGAAGGATGGTACGTCCAGATTATGTGTTGACTATCGTACATTGAACTCAGTAACAATCAAGAACATATATCCTCTCCCAAGGATAGATGACTTATTTGATCAACTCACAGGAGCAGCAGTATTCTCGAAGATAGATTTGTGGTCAGGGTACCATCAGATCAGAGTCAGAGAGCAGGACATCCCGAAGACAGCTTTCAGATCTAGATATGGACATTAGGAGTTTCTTATTATGCCATTTGGAGCAACCAATGTGCCAGCTGTATTCATGGACCTCATGAATCGCATCTTCATGCCTTATTTGGATCAGTTCGTGATTGTGTTCATAGACAACATCCTAGTCTATAGCAAGAGTGAAGCGGAGCATGAGCAGCATCTCAGAGTTGTCCTCCAGATTCTCCGAGAGCACCAGTTGTATGCCAAGTTCAGTAAATGCGAGTTCTGGCTCGATCGCATTTCGTACTTAGGTCATATCATCACTAGAGGAGGAGTAGAAGTGGATCCCCAGAAGATCATGGCTATCGAAACGTGGCCAGTACCCAGCACAGTTGCAGAAGTTTGCAGTTTTCTTGGATTGGCCGGCTACTACCGGCGATTTGTTTCGGACTTTGCTCGGATTTCAGCACCACTGACGCAGTTAACCCGCAAGGATGTGCAGTTTTTTTGGACATCAGAATGTCAGGATTCTTTTGAGAAGTTGAAGAGAGGCTTGATGACGGCGCCCATTCTTACACTTCCAGATGGGACCGGAGGATTCTCAGTATATTGTGATACTTCAGACAGAGGTTTAGGATGTGTTTTGATGCAGCATGGAAAGGTAATAGCTTATGCGTCACGACAACTTCGTGATCATGAGAGGAATTACCCAACCCACGACTTGGAGCTGGCAGTCGTGGTATTTGCGCTAAAGCTCTGGAGACACTACTTGTATGGAGATAGGGTGAAGATTTTCACCGATCACAAGAGCCTGAAGTATGTGTTCACTCAGAAGGATCTTAATATGCGTCAGAGGAGATGGCTAGAGCTACTTGTGGATTATGATGTCAACCTGCAGTACCATCCTGGGAAGGCCAACGTTGTTGCAGATGTATTGAGCAGGAGAGCCGGAGTTTACTTTCTGACAGCACAACCAGAATTGTTAGCAGATCTTCAGAAGATGGGTATAGAAGTTGTCCTTCCTACCAGCGTGGCATTGATGGCCAGCATGCAAGTTCAATCCAGTATAGTTAAGAGGATCAAGATGTTCACCCAATGATTGTATCATATTTTTAAATATGGTTAATATGTTAAGTTTAGCATTTCTTTATCACTAATCTTCATACAATTGCTATAGCATTTCTACTTATACTTATATCTTTGGTGATATGTGCCCATTGGTTTACATCTTAGTGATATGGCTTATCTAACTTAAATTTAATTGGGTTGCCAAAATCAAAACTATGTTTTTGATTGTGGTCATTCAATTAAGTTTAATTATTATAATATCACTAACATTTATGCCATCACCTTAGCACTTATACTTATACTTTGCATAGTCCTAATGTGCTTTAACTTATCATACTTGCTACTATGTATATTGCTTTGTTCGTCTAACATGTACATGCTGAAAAGCAATAAACAAGATCAATGTGGACATATGCAATGAAAAAATCATTGTGGGCCAAAGATGACGGAACCAACAAGATTTAGTTCCCTGAACCACCCGACGACATCTCTGGAGCCACGCACCGGGGTTCCGCTGCCCGGTCAGCGAACGGGGGTCGAGGGGGCAGCGCCCCTCGTCGGGGGTTCGGGGGCGAAGCCCCCGAAAGGTATTCAGTTTTCACAAACTGGATATCTTTGGACAACTGCCGCCAAGGGAAAAAGCCAGCACCTATCAAAGGAAGAAGCCAAGCCATGCCATCATCATTCATGACTCTGAAGAAGCCTGCACCTGCCTAAGTATATCTGGAGTCTGTAATGAGTCTTAGGAATTATTGTAAACACAAGAAATGGATGGCAAAATCGAAAGCTAGGGTAGATAATAATCCAGGATAATCTTCGGATTCCTGGCGGATAATCCGGCGGATCTCCGCGAAAATCCGGTGGAAGATTCGAATGGTCTCCCAGAATACCTTCTGTGAGTGTTCGGATGATCCGGCAGAAAACCGCAGAATTCCGACGGATTTTTTGCTATATGACCGTTTGCATTCCAACTGTCGGATTTTACGAATGATTGATCCCAACGGCTCCATTTATAGCCGTTGGACTATACAGGCGGATGATCCGGCGGATTTCCGCGGAAATCCGGCGGATGATCCGTCAGCCTGAGAAAGTAGCATTATTGCACTTTCTTTTGCTTTGGTTATAAATAGCCTTGAACTCCTTCATTCAAGGTTGATGCTTTGAGCCTAAAAATTTCCAAACCACCAAAGCTTATCCACATACAACTCTACAAAGCCTTCATTTGCCATTCACAAATTATGTTAGAGTTATTGAGTTGAAAAGTGAGATCTTCATCCTATTGTATAAGGAGATCAAAACCTATTGAGAAAGGTTGAAGTTGGAGAGTCTTCGTATCCAAACTCTCGGTTGAAGTTGGGGAGTCTTCGTATCCAAACTCTCGGTTGAAGTCGGAGAGCCCTTCGGATTAAAGCTCTTGTGTAAGAAGTTGGCGAGTTCTTCGGATCCAAACTCGTGTGTAACTATTTGCTCAAATAGTGGATTAAAGCCGGAGAGAGTTCCGGGACTGGACTGCCTCTTAGGAGGATACCAGGATACATCGGGTGTCAGTATTGTGTTTGCTTCTTCTCTTGCACTTATATTTTTAAATTGCCAAATAGCTTATGCTAAGTGCTTGATTAGTTATCTTGACCTTATTCACCCCCCCTCTAGGGTTCCTACAATTGGTATCAGAGCGAGGACTCTATTGTTAGGCTTAACATCCTTAGAGTAGATCCTTGTTATTTTTCTATGGCAACCTATTCCTCATCCTCCGATAAAGAGGGTTTTGTTTCTAGTAGCATAGACAATCATGTTTCTTCTAAATGCAAGAAATGCTCTAAGTGAAAAGCCATGGCTAAACAATCCTTAGAGATTCTTGACAACCTTCATTCTACAAATGAAGAACTTTCTGAAAAGGTTATTCATTTAGAAGAAGCAAATGAGTTTTTGAGAAATGAAAACAATATTTTATTATCTAGACTTGATTCTCAAAACTCATCTTGTGTTTCTTTAAAGAGTTTGAATGAGGCTTTAATTTTGAAAATCAAATCTCTTTCCTCATCAATAGAAGATCTTAAGAGGCAAACACATGAGCTTAATTATTTGCATGATTCTTCTATTAACTCTTTAAAGAAACAAAATGATGATTTTATTTCTAGAATTGCTTTATTTGAAAAAGAGAATAATGCTTTAAATGTTAAATTTGATTCTCTTACTTGTATGCATGATGATTTGATATTAGAACATAATATTCTTAAAACCAAATCTTCTCATGCTCACTCTAGAGATACCCATCATTCTAGTATGTCATATGTTCGTAACCATGCTCATTCTGATACATGTGCACACACTAGCATTAGGTGCTTCTATTGCTCTCGCATTGGACACATGAGCTTAACTTGTCCTATTCGTAGGAGTTTTTCTACAAATGCTAGAGTAAATAGTATATGGGTCCCTAAAGCTAACATATGTGGATCCAAGTTTATTTGGATACCAAAGTCTTCGCCTAATGTTGTAGGTGGAGCTTCTTGTATCCGGACATAGCACCAAGGAGCGTGTTGGTGGTTGCAAAGCTCAAAGGTCATCCTCCAAGCAATTGTACCAACACAAGTGTGGCTACTAGAGCCACTTTGGTAACATGCTAAACGATTCTCTTTAAATGGTTTTTATTAGTAGAATCTAGCATGTTTCTCTTGATGTTTTGCTACTAGCTCACATTGATATTCTTTAGTTGTCTTTTTATATAAATCAATGTGAGATATAATACTAGCATGCTTAGTTAACCTTCTTATTAATTCTTTTATCTAGCATGACTAGTTATTCGGCTTAAATGATTAGTTCACACTTGTAATTTATCACTCATTTTCTATTAAGTGTGTCACTTTTATTATGCATGCTTGTTTTTCCTAATCTCTATATTATGAAGCATACATATCACTCTAGTCCATAGGAGCTTGGTTTTGATTTGAGTTAATATGATTTTAACTCTCCGTCTTTAAAAATTTTGAAATAGTTACTTCTTGCCGATTTGTTTTTAATGTGTCTTATTTTATTTGGAAATATATATGTTTAGCACAAGCTTCTTATTACTTGATAAGTATATACTTATACTTCTTCTTAATCTTGTGCTTACATAATATATTCATTATTGATTCTCATACTTTATCTTGATTATCTTCTTGAGAATCTATTATGTCTTTGCCTAATAATGTTTATTTATACATGCTTTTGAATTTGTGATGGTTTCTCAAATATTCTTTAAGGATACATGAATATATTCATCAAATTTTTCATTTACATATAGTTCATGTATCTCTTATATTGACATCTATTTTTGTTATAAATACCTTTATGTAGGCATATGAGTTAAGCTAAAGTCTTATATTAACTTGAAAAGTATTTATTCATACTTGTTACTTCTAGACTTGTGCTTAACTCATACTCTAGCTATTGATTCTTTTGATCATATTTATGTATCTCTTTTTGAATCAATATGCCTTCTCCTTAAAGTTTTCTTTTAATGATGTCTTTTTAGCTTTTTGGTTGACTTTATGGATACATGTTCTTAATTGATTTTTGACCTTTTCATATATGCCTACTCGTGATATATATATATATATATATATATATATATAGCTTCATATATATAAATGATTCCTAGCTTTTGATATTCATTTGTTTTATCTCTTTAAGTTGGGATGGTGAGAGAAAATATTTGTTTATGTATTGCACTTGACTATTTATGGAAGTTCTTTTAAGAATCACAAGGTTTTGTGCTTTGTCTTGTTTTTATATTAACCTTATTTTTGTGCACATTTTCAAATCTATATCATCTATATATTTCTATAGTGCACTATGAAAGCTTTTGAAAATGATTTTTACTATCTTTAGCACATTTAGCTTTCTTGATCTTAATGATCTTTCTTTGCCCATTCCTTGGGTTATGCTTCGTTTTGAATTATTGTTGCCCAATGATGTTTTTGTAGCACATGAGAATGCTTGTAATTGTTACATCATATTTCTCATGAATTTAGCTACTATGGTTTGAGCTTTTGTGTTGAGATTTTTCCATTTCTAGAGAATACACTTATCTTAATGTGGCTATAGTATTTTGCATTCTCTAGATCGATCTATCATTTCATTATCTTGGGTTAATCTCAATACTTGGTAAAGAGATTTATTTTATTGTGTTTTCATGAACATCTCTTTTGTCCTTTACTTGATAAGAGTCTAATTTATTTCTTTATCATCTTAAGCTCTTATCCTTGCTTAGTAAAGAGTCTCTAAATCATTTTGATCATTCAAAATGTACCCTTTATTGTGAACTCTATGCTTAAGCAAGTATTTTTAGTGTTAGTGACTTAAGATTTAATGAGCACATTTATCTTGTTAATGGCTTCCCTCACTAATCTTATTTGGATTATATAGTTTGCTTATTTGTGATATATTATTAAGCTATATAATTTTGGCTCACTTTCACACATCTAGCTATATTCCTATATTTCAATCTATATATGATATGCTAGTTTACAAAAACAAGATTTGTGATATACTTGATCTCTAAAACTAGTTTTACAAATTCTTTATTAGATCTTGTTTTCCCTTAGAGGTTTGTGATTCCTTGTTTAACTTTCTTCCATACTAGTCATTAGCAAGTATCTCTTAAATTTCTCTCACTTCTTGAGTCATGATTTCATTGCTTATCATTTACATCTCTTCTTTATTATGTTTGTAATTATTTAAATGAGATTGACTCTTTTCCATGTTAATGTGTGAGATTTCTTTTTGATTTGTGATTTTCTCTTGATAAGATTCATTAGATCATATTTATTCATTTGTTTTCTTTATGAATGATCCTAATGATTGAGTAGTCCTAAACTATCTAATTTTGTAAATGTCAAGTTAATTTATTGCTCTACTTTGACTACTCATGGTTTATCACATATGACCTTTGCTATTTGAACTTTATTGGTCTTTCATTTAAAAGTAGCAAAGTTTGGATGTTACCCGGTTGATGGGTACACATGTGATAAAACATACCTAGTCCATGCAAAGCAATAAATTGGTTGATTATTTCTTAATTAGATAATCATGGACATGATGTTTGAGTTTCTTTTTTATTTTATTTTTGAGCTATATTCTGTCTATCATCATGATTGTTCTTAATTGACTTTATTCTTTTTCATGATGACATTTTCTCAAAGGATAACATACATTGATCTATCATATTTAAATATGAGTCTCTTCTATATAGACTAATGTATGCCATTTTTTGATTATATGTGCTTTATTGGGATATTCTTTTGATCTCTCATCTTTAGTAGCTATTAATTGGTTATCTCTTCTTGACTAAAGATGATTTTATTCGTCTTTTGACGATATTGTAGCCTTATATGCATCGAGCAAGGGGGAGAAATCTATAGTTGATTTACCCCTAGATCTTGTAGTTATCTATTTTATGCTATAAGTGCTTTGGAACTAGATACGCATATTTTGAGGGGGAGCAAATTAATTAATTCAATTCATTTATACCCTTAAATATGTCGTATACCTAGTTCATCATGGACCCATACTTTTTTCTTTTTCATATCTTAGTGAATGAGGTCATGATACTTTTAATTGTGAAGGGTTTATGAGAGTATATGCTATTGTCTTTATCACTTATCTCTCTTTTATATGGATTAAATTAGTCATCTTCTTAACTATTAACTTTTATATATTATCTTGATGACTATTGTGCTTTCGTTGTTTTGGCTTTCCTTATACGCTTAATTGATTTGGCTTTTCTTATTGAGGACTTACCTAAAATACATGTTTATCTATATTGGTAATACTTTGAGGGGGAGCATTCAAGTCGACTGAATTTTTCCTTCTCAAGTATTTTTCTCATTTACCTTCATGTTTATCTAAAAGGGTATTCATATAGCATGATAAGGTATTTGAGTTCAAATGCTTGTACTTGGGTAAGCATATAGATTTTGCAAAGAGTGAGATTAGTCTATATCAATTGCTCTATTTTTCATTGATCATTCCTTTATTTTGTTCCACTATTCATTTGTGGACAATTTTGACTTTCAAATGGCTTTTTGATCAATATTTCAAGCTCATATTTCAATTGGTATTAAGTTTATATCTTTCAACTATTTCACTTGGTACTTTATTTATATCAATTACTTTGAAATTATTAATCCTCATCGGCTTTTGATTGAAATCCTTGATTGAAATCCTTATTTCAATTGGTATATTGCTTCCTTCCAAAACTAGAGTTTTAATTCATATAATATTATGTTTTGGAGTTTCTTTCTTGGATTTCAAGTTGGTAAAACTATTCTTTGATCAATTATCAATTATATTTGTTTTACCAACTATATTGTGTTTTGACAAGTTATTTTCCTTTTGGCACTCTATATTTGATATGTAGCTTTATACACTTGTCATTACACACTTCTCCCATTGTTTTTCATTAGTCTATTTTGACCATGATTGTCTATGACTTCCCAATGCTCTGATTTCTATGCTTAAGATCGATTTCTTTTTATCTCTTATTACGGGGGAGCCCTTTTTTGATCATGTCAAAGGGGGAGAAGTAAGTTTGAGTTGGTGTTTATAAGTAATCTAAGTAGTATGCGTTTAGTGATATTGCTTATATCTTTTGTATATTAGTGATACATGCATCTATTGTGTTCATACTAAACTTAACCGATTTGCCATAATCAAAAAGGGGGAGATTGTTCACCCAATGATTGTATCATATTTTTGAATATGGTTAATATGTTAAGTTTAGCATTTCTTTATCACTAATCTTCATACAATCGCTATAGCATTTCTACTTATACTTATATCTTTGGTGATATGTGCCCATTGGTTTACATCTTAGTGATATGGCTTATCTAATTTAAATTTAATTGGGTTGCCAAAATTAAAACTATGTTTTTGATTGTGGTCATTCAATTAAGTTTAATCATTATGATATCACTAACATTTATGCCATCACCTTAGCACTTATACTTAAACTTTGCATAGTCCTAATGTGCTTTAACTTATCATACTTGCTACTATGTATATTGCTTTGTTCGTCTAACATGTACATGCAGAAAAGCAATAAACAAGATCAATGTGGACATATGCAATGAAGAAATCATGGTGGGCCAAAGACGACGGATCCCACAAGATTTCCCTGAACCACCCGACGACATCTCTGGAGCCACGCACCGGGGGTTCCGCTGCCCGGTCAGCGGACGGGGGTCGAGGGGGCAGCGCCCCTCGTCGGGGGTTCGGGGGCGAAGCCCCCGAAAGGTATTCAGTTTTCACAAACTGGATATCTTTGGACAGCTGCCGCCAAGGGAAAAAGCCAGCACCTATCAAAGGAAGAAGCCAAGCCATGCCATCATCATTCATGACTCTGAAGAAGCCTGCACCTGCCTAAGTATATCTGGAGTCTGTAATGAGTCTTAGGAATTATTGTAAACACAAGAAATGGATGGCAAAATTGAAAGCTAGGGTAGATAATAATCCAGGACAATCTTCGGAATCCTGGCGGATAATCCGGCGGATCTCCGCGAAAATCCGGCGGAAGATCCGAATGGTCTCACAGAATACCTTCTGTGAGTGTTCGGATGATCCGACGAAAAACTGCAGAATTCCGGCGGATTTTCCGCTATATGACCGTTTGCATTCCAACGGTCGGATTTTACGAATGATTGATCCCAACGGCTCCATTTATAGCCGTTGGACTATACAGGCGGATGATCCGGCGGATTTCCGCAAAAATCCGGCGGATGATCCGTCAGCCTGAGAAAGTTACATTATTGCACTTTCTTTTGCTTTGGTTATAAATAGCCTTGAACTCCTTCATTCAAGGTTGATGCTTTGAGCCTAAAAATTTCCAAACCACCAAAGCTTATCCACATACAACTCTACAAAGCCTTCATTTGCCATTCACAAATTGTGTTAGAGTTATTGAGTTGAAAAGTGAGATCTTCATCCTATTGTATAAGGAGATCAAAACCTATTGAGAAAGGTTGAAGTTGGAGAGTCTTCGTATCCAAACTCTCGGTTGAAGTTGGGGAGTCTTCGTATCCAAACTCTCGGTTGAAGTCGGAGAGCCCTTCGGATTAAAGCTCTTGTGTAAGAAGTTGGCGAGTTCTTCGGATCCAAACTCGTGTGTAACTATTTGCTCAAATAGTGGATTAAAGCCGGAGAGAGTTCCGGGACTGGACTGCCTCTTAGGAGGATACCAGGATACATCGGGTGTCGGTATTGTGTTTGCTTCTTCTCTTGCACTTATATTTTTAAATTGCCAAATAGCTTGTGCTAAGTGCTTGATTAGTTAGCTTGACCCTATTCACCCCCCCTCTAGGGTTCCTACACAAGATAGCTCAGTCATCAGATTCTAAGCTTCAGCGACTTAGGACAGAATGTGTAGCAGGGCGAAGACCAGAATTATGCATTTATGAGGACGGTACACATCGACATGGTAAGCATCTTTGTGTACCCAGTAGAGATATCAGACAGAAAGTCATGGCCGAAGCTCACAGTTCTCAGTATTCAAATCATCCCGGTGGCACAAAGATGTACCGAGATATCCGTCAGCACTTTTGGTGGAATGGCATGAAGAGGGAGATAGTCCGGTTTGTCTCTCGATGTTTGGTTTGTCAACAAGTTAAAGCTGAACATCAGAGGCCGGCTGGACTAATTCAGTCTTTGTCAATTCCAGAATGGAAGTGGGAGCATATAACCATGGATTTCGTGACTGGATTACCTAGATCCCCAGCTGGTCGAGATTCTATTTGGGTTATAGTTGACCGGCTCACGAAGGTGGCCCACTTTCTTCTGTTCAGAGTTGGTCAGTCGACGGCTCAGCTAGCGAAGATGTATCTCCAGCAGATTGTCAGATTGTACGGAGTACCAGTCAGAATCACTTCGGACAGAGATTCGATATTTACCTCGCACTTTTGGCGTAGTATGCAAGAGAGTTTGGGAACTCACCTCCAGTTCAGCTCAGCATATCACCCACAGACAGATGGCCGGCCAGAAAGGACGATCCAGACTCTTGAAGATATGTTGAGATCATGTATACTCGACTTCGGCGGTTCGTGGGAAGATCACCTGCACCTGGTGGAGTTCTCGTACAACAACAGTTTCCAAGCTAGCATCCAGATGGCACCATTCGAGGCACTGTATGGTAGAAAGTGCAGATCCCCACTAGCATGGGACAATGTTGAAGAAAAACAGATGCTTGGTCCCGAGTTGTCACGACCCGCACCCGCTTTTCGAATACGAGACGTGTCCAAGCCAGCCTTAGAAAAATTTCGTCCTCGGAATTTCAAAAGACACAAATACGCACAACCAAGAATATCATCAAAATATGACATGACCAATCAATACGAATAAGCACGACAAAGAATATAATCAAAAAAATAATGTGATGAATGATCAAAATTGATCAGGCATATAGAATCAAAATATAAATCCGTTTTAGAAATATAGTGGAAGGAAATCAAAATAGGTTTTAAAGATGACAATTTGAAGATAGAAAAATATGAAAGAAATAAAGAACTAGTAGTTGTAGAGAAGGTGGTAACAAGAAATAAGATATCAAATAAATTTGAAAGAAAAAAAATAATAGTCGTATGCCAATAAAAATATATAGTCGCTGTGATATTCGAAAATCATAAGTATATCCGAAGTCATTTAACCGAGAATCCATACATCGCCAGTGTACATCTGGCTGCCGTGAACCCTTGGTTTCATGACTCAAGTATAATATGTTATCGAACACTTTATCAACTCTACCCAATTTTGACATAATAAATCAAAAGATCAATAATACAACTAGGATATAGTTTTAGTAATATTTGACAATCTACGCTTACTTGAGATTATTTCAACTTAGGGGTCATGCCACGCCAGTGCGCTTCTGACTGCAGTGAACCCGCAGTCTCCACAATTCAAATAAATGGGGACAGTGCGTATCTGCCTTACCATTGTAAATCATCAAAATTATTGCAACTATATCCGTAAGAATTTCAAAAGAACTTCGATAAATTCAATTAAGTCGATCATGATAAGAAAATATAAGTATCTGTTCTTGTGTAAAAGTATCAGTTTTGAAAACAAAATGATCAAAAAATGAACAAAGACGACTTGAATTAATATATAGATAATTAAACCAAGATTAGGAATTAAAAATAAAAAGATCGCAAAATAGTTTTGAAAATAAAACGAGGTTTAGAGAAGGCAGAAGATAAAATGGCACAAAAATGATCAAAATTAGGAATTGAATTCTGTGAAGGCCTAACTTACCAAGCGAATAATCTACCCACCTTTGATCCTAACAACGTATCAAATATCTAATAGGGTTTAAAATTCAATAAATCATTGCCTAAATCACATGGCCTAATTAGCAACCTTAACTACCCAAGGGTCAAATTGAATAAGGGACTCCTAGTCCTAGTCATTCTCTAAAATTAAATTAGTCCTAGTTGTGAATGAGCATTTTCCTAGTCGCAGGCTTGCAGTAGTACGACTAATATTGGTACTACCACAAGTTCGCACAATTTGCGAAGACTGACCTGCATGGGCCACCACAAAAACTTGTCACGACCCGCACCCGCTTTTCGAATACGAGACGTGTCCAAGCCAGCCTACGTCGCAGAGTCGGCGGTAGAACGCTGTCAAGCCCGCAAGAAATAAATGCTCAAGAATTACATTTGATGCTCATTCACATTTCTAAATTGATACAACAGTTACAACATTTATATTTAAAGAAAATACAAAGTTTTCTAATTAATGAAATGATACAATTGCGTTCTATTTCTAGGTCGGCCTCAGCATACCCAAGTTCTCCCAGTGCTAAGAGTGATCGCGGTTAAACCTAAAAAATGTTGGTTATCCAGTCAGGATTGGAACAAGTACACAAACCGACGACAATGCGAAAACACAATAGAATTAACAAGACATGAAAATAGCATATGAGATATGAAAGCTGTAAGAAAACTGATGACATGGCACGGTAGAAAAGTAAAAGTAAAAATAAAAGACATCTACCTATGTGGTGTGAAATACCTTTTAATACGTGAACGGCTGGGCTAATACGGCACATCATACGATGGCTATCGTTCAGTAATGGTACGGCTAACTCATACGTGAATGTGTATGACTTAGCTATCGTTCAGTAATGTAATTGGGTTTGTTCACGTATTTACTTAGTATTTCCCCTCCCGACTACTCTGTGTGACGAGCGTGTCAACAAGCAGCAAGACATATGTATAAGCATGAAATGAAAAGACTACTATGAATCGAAAAGCAATCAGAAAGTGCACTTGCCTGAGGTCCTTGCACAAACCGTAGTCACAAGCCGAGGGTGAAGGAAAGTCGATCTAGAAGTTGTCAACCTATAACATACATCGCACCACGAACAGTGCACGAAAACCACAAATTAATTCTAATGTTCTAGTTCTAAATAGTGGCTAGTTGGGTTACTAATTCAATAATAATTAATTCTGTAATAATTCACTTAAAAACCTAATTTAACCTAATAATATTCTGAATATAATCTAAATATGCAAGTTTGGCCATCAAAAGTCGCGTTTCTCAATTTCGAAAACTATGGCACGCAAATCGAGACGTACCGTTGACTTTTGGTCAAACGCTGTGAACTCTTGATTTTGAAAGTGCACCTTGGTTAATTTCAGCGCCACGAGTGCGCTGGAATCGACCGTGCCTCAAAATCACGCTTTGGTCAAAAGATATCGCCATTATGGCTAATCGTGACCAAAACGGAGATCAAACAATCAGTTCTGAGTTCAACAAAATAAATAAAATATTAAATCAAAGAATTTATTTCTGGGAAAAATATATGTCGAAGGGCTCTGTGTCAGCTTTCCGAAACTTCAAACGGATCATGATTTTGATTTCTGGTTCTCCCGGAAACTCGAAAACACGGAAACGCGTCAAGTTTCGGACAACCGACACTCCACGAATTTTCCAGAAATTTAGGTTCAGAAATTATGAAAATAAATTTGATATTAAGAAACTTTACCTCAATACGCTTCCAACAAAAAAAACGGCGCGCGAAAAGCACGTCGGAGTTGGCGGAAATCGCTTCGGGAAGTCGGAAACCCTAGATGAGTTCTCCCACAAAAGGCGGCTGGAATTTAATTAGGGTTTGTGAATATACATGCATATATATAGGAGAGAGAGAGGCTGCTACAGTAGTAGCGCCGACAGGTGGGCCCCCCCCTATGGGTGAATTTCTGGGTTATTTAATTATTTAATTCAGAAAATCATTTAAAAATCATTTTAAGTCCGAATAAATCAAAATAAATTGTAGAAAAATCCAGAAAAATTCTAGAAAATATTTCTAAGTGTCTAGAATCTAAATAAAATATTTTAACATAAAATATCATCATTTGACCTCACAGTAAATTCCCAAAGCCTATAAAATACAAATTCTATAGGTTTTAATTATATAAAAACTTCCAAAAATTCTAAAAAAATCCAGAAAAATTCTAAAATATTCTAGAAAATATTTTTAGTCATTTAGAGCCCAAATAAAAATATTGGGTCCGAAATACCCCCGTATGACCTTACAGTAAATCCTGAAAGTCCTTAAAAATAATAAAACCTTAAATATTAAATACCTACAAATATCCAAAAATTGTAGAAAAATATAAAATAGCTAAATAATACATATATAAGCTATCTAGAGGTCATATGACCTTAAGATGGTCATAGCCCACCGACAAGCTTTGACATGACTCACAATGTCCATAAAATTAATCATAAACAAATAAAATTAAAAAAATCAAAAAAAAAATTGGGAAGTGGGCTTACAAATCTACCCACCTTAGAAAAATTTCGTCCTCGGAATTTCAAAAGACACAAATACGCACAACCAAGAATATCATCAAAATATGACATGACCAATCAATACGAATAAGCACGACAAAGAATATAATCAAAAAAATAATGTGATGAATGATCAAAATTGATCAGGCATATAGAATCAAAATATAAATACGTTTTAGAAATATAGTGGAAGGAAATCAAAATAGGTTTTAAAGATGACAATTTGAAGATAGAAAAATATGAAAGAAATAAAGAACTAGTAGTTGTAGAGAAGGTGGTAACAAGAAATAAGATATCAAATAAATTTGAAAGAAAAAAATAATAGTCGTATGCCAATAAAAATATATAGTCGCTGTGATATTCGAAAATCATAAGTATATCCGAAGTCATTTAACCGAGAATCCATACCTCGCCAGTGTACATCTGGCTGCCGTGAACCCTTGGTTTCATGACTCAAGTATAATATGTTATCGAACACTTTATCAACTCTACCCAATTTTGACATAATAAATCAAAAGATCAATAATACAACTAGGATATAGTTTTAGTAATATTTGACAATCTACGCTTACTTGAGATTATTTCAACTTAGGGGTCATGCCACGCCAGTGCGCTTCTGACTGCAGTGAACCCGCAGTCTCCACAATTCAAATAAATGGGGACAGTGCGTATCTGCCTTACCATTGTAAATCATCAAAATTATTGCAACTATATCCGTAAGAATTTCAAAAGAACTTCGATAAATTCAATTAAGTCGATCATGATAAGAAAATATAAGTATCTGTTCTTGTGTAAAAGTATCAGTTTTGAAAACAAAATGATCAAAAAATGAACAAAGACGACTTGAATTAATATATAGATAATTAAACCAAGATTAGGAATTAAAAATAAAAAGATCGCAAAATAGTTTTGAAAATAAAACGAGGTTTAGAGAAGGCAGAAGATAAAATGGCACAAAAATGATCAAAATTAGGAATTGAATTCTGTGAAGGCCTAACTTACCAAGCGAATAATCTACCCACCTTTGATCCTAACAACGTATCAAATATCTAATAGGGTTTAAAATTCAATAAATCATTGCCTAAATCACATGGCCTAATTAGCAACCTTAACTACCCAAGGGTCAAATTGAATAAGGGACTCCTAGTCCTAGTCATTCTCTAAAATTAAATTAGTCCTAGTTGTGAATGAGCATTTTCCTAGTCGCAGGCTTGCAGTAGTACGACTAATATTGGTACTACCACAAGTTCGCACAATTTGCGAAGACTGACCTGCATGGGCCACCACAAAAACTTGTCACGACCCGCACCCGCTTTTCGAATACGAGACGTGTCCAAGCCAGCCTACGTCGCAGAGTCGGCGGTAGAACGCTGTCAAGCCCGCAAGAAATAAATGCTCAAGAATTATATTTGATGCTCATTCACATTTCTAAATTGATACAACAGTTACAACATTTATATTTAAAGAAAATACAAAGTTTTCTAATTAATGAAATGATACAATTGCGTTCTATTTCTAGGTCGGCCTCAGCATACCCAAGTTCTTCCAGTGCTAAGAGTGATCGCGGTTAAACCTGAAAAATATTGGTTATCCAGTCAGGATTGGAACAAGTACACAAACCGACGACAATGCGAAAACACAATAGAATTAACAAGACATGAAAATAGCATATGAGATATGAAAGCTGTAAGAAAACTGATGACATGGCACGGTAGAAAAGTAAAAGGAAAAATAAAAGACATCTACCTATGTGGTGTGAAATACCTTTTAATACGTGAACGGCTGGGCTAATACGGCACATCATACGATGGCTATCGTTCAGTAATGGTACGGCTAACTCATACGTGAATGTGTATGACTTAGCTATCGTTCAGTAATGTAATTGGGTTTGTTCACGTATTTACTTAGTATTTCCCCACCCGACTACTCTGTGTGACGAGCGTGTCAACAAGCAGCAAGACATATGTATAAGCATGAAATGAAAAGACTACTATGAATCGAAAAGCAATCAGAAAGTGCCCTTGCCTGAGGTCCTTGCACAAACCGTAGTCACAAGCCGAGGGTGAAGGAAAGTCGATCTAGAAGTTGTCAACCTATAACATACATCGCACCACGAACAGTGCACGAAAACCACAAATTAATTCTAATGTTCTAGTTCTAAATAGTGGCTAGTTGGGTTACTAATTCAATAATAATTAATTCTGTAATAATTCACTTAAAAACCTAATTTAACCTAATAATATTCTGAATATAATCTAAATATGCAAGTTTGGCCATCAAAAGTCGCGTTTCTCAATTTCGGAAACTATGGCACGCAAATCGAGACGTACCATTGACTTTTGGTCAAACGTTGTGAACTCTTGATTTTGAAAGTGCACCTTGGTTAATTTCAGCGCCACGAGTGCGCTGGAATCGACCGTGCCTCAAAATCACGCTTTGGTCAAAAGATATCGCCATTATGGCTAATCGTGACCAAAACGGAGATCAAACAATCAGTTCTGAGTTCAACAAAATAAATAAAATATTAAATCAAAGAATTTATTTCTGGGAAAAATATATGTCGAAGGGCTCTGTGTCAGCTTTCCGAAACTTCAAACGGATCATGATTCTGGTTTCTGGTTCTCCCGAAAACTCGAAAACACTGAAACGCGTCAAGTTTCGGACAACCGACACTCCACGAATTTTCCAGAAATTTAGGTTCAGAAATTATGAAAATAAATTTGATATTAAGAAACTTTACCTCAATATGCTTCCAACAAAAAAAACGGCGCGCGAAAAGCACATCGGAGTTGGCGGAAATCGCTTCGGGAAGTCGGAAACCCTAGATGAGTTCTCCCACAAAAGGCGGCTGGAATTTAATTAGGGTTTGTGAATATACATGCATATATATAGGAGAGAGAGAGGCTGCTACAGTAGTAGCGCCGACAGGTGGGCCCCCCCCTATGGGTGAATTTCTGGGTTATTTAATTATTTAATTCAGAAAATCATTTAAAAATCATTTTAAGTCCGAATAAATCAAAATAAATTGTAGAAAAATCCAGAAAAATTCTAGAAAATATTTCTAAGTTTCTAGAATCTAAATAAAATATTTTAACATAAAATATCATCATTTGACCTCACAGTAAATTCCCAAAGCCTATAAAATACAAATTCTATAGGTTTTAATTATATAAAAACTTCCAAAAATTCTAAAAAAATCCAGAAAAATTCTAAAATATTCTAGAAAATATTTTTAGTCATTTAGAGCCCAAATAAAAATATTGGGTCCGAAATACCCCCGTATGACCTTACAGTAAATCCTGAAAGTCCTTAAAAATAATAAAACCTTAAATATTAAATACCTACAAATATCCAAAAATTGTAGAAAAATATAAAATAGCTAAATAATACATATATAAGCTATCTAGAGGTCATATGACCTTAAGATGGTCATAGCCCACCGACAAGCTTTGACATGACTCACAATGTCCATAAAATTAATCATAAACAAATAAAATTAAAAAAATCAAAAAAAAAATTGGGAAGTGGGCTTACAAATCTACCCACCTTAGAAAAATTCCGTCCTCGGAATTTCAAAAGACACAAATACGCACAACCAAGAATATCATCAAAATATGACATGACCAATCAATACGAATAAGCACGACAAAGAATATAATCAAAAAAATAATGTGATGAATGATCAAAATTGATCAGGCATATAGAATCAAAATATAAATACGTTTTAGAAATATAGTGGAAGAAAATCAAAATAGGTTTTAAAGATGACAATTTGAAGATAGAAAAATATGAAAGAAATAAAGAACTAGTAGTTGTAGAGAAGGTGGTAACAAGAAATAAGATATCAAATAAATTTGAAAGAAAAAAAATAATAGTCGTATGCCAATAAAAATATATAGTCGCTGTGATATTCGAAAATCATAAGTATATCCGAAGTCATTTAACCGAGAATCCATGCCTCGCCAGTGTACATCTGGCTGCCGTGAACCCTTGGTTTCATGACTCAAGTATAATATGTTATCGAACACTTTATCAACTCTACCCAATTTTGACATAATAAATCAAAAGATCAATAATACAACTAGGATATAGTTTTAGTAATATTTGACAATCTACGCTTACTTGAGATTATTTCAACTTAGGGGTCATGCCACGCCAGTGCGCTTCTGACTGCAGTGAACCCGCAGTCTCCACAATTCAAATAAATGGGGACAGTGCGTATCTGCCTTACCATTGTAAATCATCAAAATTATTTCAACTATATCCGTAAGAATTTCAAAAGAACTTCGATAAATTCAATTAAGTCGATCATGATAAGAAAATATAAGTATCTGTTCTTGTGTAAAAGTATCAGTTTTGAAAACAAAATGATCAAAAAATGAACAAAGACGACTTGAATTAATATATAGATAATTAAACCAAGATTAGGAATTAAAAATAAAAAGATCGCAAAATAGTTTTGAAAATAAAACGAGGTTTAGAGAAGGCAGAAGATAAATGGCACAAAAATGATCAAAATTAGGAATTGAATTCTGTGAAGGCCTAACTTACCAAGCGAATAATCTACCCACCTTTGATCCTAACAACGTATCAAATATCTAATAGGGTTTAAAATTCAATAAATCATTGCCTAAATCACATGGCCTAATTAGCAACCTTAACTACCCAAGGGTCAAATTGAATAAGGGACTCCTAGTCCTAGTCATTCTCTAAAATTAATTTGCTTCTTGAGGGATCTTAATTTTTATTGTTCCATTCTCTTCTCTACATGATTATAAACCTCTTTAGAACTTGGAGTTTTTAATTTTGATGGATAGATTCTTCTAGATCTATATTTTAACTTTGAGTTCATTGCGTTTTCTTGGTTTTGATCTACTAAAACTTGTTATTTTCGAAAACTAATAGTTCCATGAGCAAGAGCACGAAATTTCGTATGAATTTGGTTTTTGATTCACCTTATTTCGAGTTAAAATGAAGTTTTTATGGCCAGAACAAGTTTTTCCAAATTTTCATGTCGGCTGAAGAATGTTGGCTTGCGTAAAATGAGATTTTACGCAGGGAGCTAGCGTAAAATCGAATTTTACGTAGGAAGGCTTGCGTAAAATAAATTTTTACGCTGGATTATATCCAGAATGTAAAATTTTACGCAGGGAACCCTGAAATTGCGTATTTTACGCTGGATTGTATCCAAAATGTGAAATTTTACGCAGGCAACCCTGAAATTGCGTAATTTACGCTGGATTGTATCTAGAATGTGGAATTTTACGCTGGGAACCCTGGAATTTCATATTTTATGCTGGATATCATCCAGAATGTAATATTTTACGCAGGGAACCCTGAAATTGCGTATTTTACGCTGAATCGTGCCCAGAATGTAAAATTTTATGCTGGAACCCTCCCCTTTTACATATTTTACGCATGATTGATTTTTTGGCATAAAAAGTGCACAGAATGACTGTTTTTGCCAAATTAAGCTATTTTTAGCCATAATTTCGAAAAACTTAAAACATGAAAGTTTTAGATCTCTGTCTCGCCTTTCCGAATATTTCTGGAGCACCTCAGTTTGAGTTCATATGTGGAAGTTATACCCCGTCTCCCTGAGCCGCATGATTCCCCACAACTCTTACACCCTGTTTATATTTAGTTATTGCATACACGCTCATACCAGGTTAAATGTTAATTTTAAGTAATGACATAACATGATAGTGACCCGTCGTGGCGCACTCTTGACAGTGTATTTGACATGATATATATCTCGAATGCGGTTACGACGGCTAGCATGTCGTGACAGAATTGAATGGTCTGGACACCGTGGGTGATTGTGTTTGTACAAAATAAACCAGTAATATTTGCATCATGTCTATGGCAGGGATCCCTGAGTACCACGGTCAGGGATACCTACAGTAATTGACTAAGGCTAATAAACTAGAATAATTCAGTAGACATGAAGAGATTTCCAGCTACAGGCAATCCCGTTACCTGGGCGCATTAAGTGGATTTGTAGCCTACCGATGAGTAGGGCACATTTCCAGCACACAGTCACGTATTGTATTCTCCATAAACGGACATTCGACCTGGATAACCGGATGGTCTGTAGGGCTTGTGGCTATTGGGATAATCTTATTGCATCTTGCTAGTAACTAGGCTTGTGATAACCCTAGTTAGTTAAAAGTATCAAGCCGTACTCTTTATTGGCCGTGATTGATTGGATGGAGTTTATCCCAGTTTAGTCTTGTCCCGATCCTGTACAAGATTGTGACAAGACGTGATTATTGATCCTTGCCTTAACAATAACGATCGGGGGTCCAGTTCTGTTCAGGCGAAGGGTTACAACCCCGGTCCTTGTTTGGTTTAAGGTTTGTAACCTGGCTCCCGGAGCAGTTCTGTGTCCTCTCTTCGTTATTGTCTTAATTGTAACCCTATGCCACGCTCGTCATGTTTTAACTTACTGCAACGATATGATTAATTATTTATACTGGCCTTAACAATAAAGATCATGGGTCCAGTTCTGTTCAGGCGAAGGGTTACAACCCCGGTCCTTGTTTGGTTTAAGGGTTATAACCTGGCTCCCGGAGCAGTTCTGAGTCCTCTCTTCGTTTATTGTCTTGTCACCTTACCATTAGTATTGAGATTGGTTTCTATTCTGGTGAAGGACTGCAACCCCGGTCCTTGTTTGGTTTAAGAGTTGCAGCCCGGCTGCTTGAATGGTTTCTTCGTACTCAATTTATTATTGTTATCTCCATTATTATTATGATCAATTCTTTTATAAGCTCTCTTTAATTATTCTATTATGATGTGCTGGTTTTAGTTTCTATGTGAAGCCTCCTTTGTGGCACTTGCTCTTTCTGGGGTCTGACCCAGCTGGTTTTGTATGGCCATATATCGGAGCAGTCTCAGAGAATCTACCTAACCTCCAGCCAGATGGTGACCACCAGGCGTAACCCTGGCAACGAGTGGGTTTCTTTTTGTCCTCCCACTTTATTGTAAAATTATTCTTTTGAGACGTTTAGCCGACGAGTATGTGTTAGCTCGAATGCACCTTTACTTATTGTCTGCTTACGGGCTGTAACATGATTGACAGATCCTAGGGTTGATCATGTATGACTTAACTCTTGCTAGTCATGACATTTTGTTCGACTAGCTTCATGATCATCCAATATGTAATGTATGGGACGCCTTGCTATTATATATTTGGTGCTCTGACATCTTGTAACTATTATTGCTTGCTTGAGATTGAGACAATAGGCTTGTTCATGACCATAGGAGACTGTTGGCTTGTAGTTAAACCTTCATATATCTAGACAGCCGTGACCGTATAGCGAGGTGGGTTGTACTTCAATATACGTAGCTGGCTATGTACACCCCCGCTCTCCAGTATACTGGTTCTGGGGCATTACAATTCTCCTGCGTTTTAACACTGGAATGATCATTCTCTGTGCTAAATTACACGGAGAATGACAATTCTCCGTTTTATTTAACACGGAGAATGTCATTCTCCGTATTTTTAACACGGAGAATGGCCATTCCCCTGCGTTTTAACACTGAAATGACCATTCTTCGTGCTAAATTACACGGAGAATGACCATTCTCCGTTTTATTTAACACGGAGAATGACCATTCTCCGTTTTATTTAACACGGAGAACGTCATTCTTTGTTTTATTTAACACGGAGAATGACATTCTTCGTGTTTCTAACACGAAGAATGGCCATTCTCCTGCGTTTTAACACTGAAATAACCATTCTCCGTGCTAAATTACACGGAGAATGCTATTCTCCATTTTATTTAACACGGAGAATAACATTCTCCGTTTTATTTAACACGGAGAATGGCATTCTCCGTGTTTCTAACACGGAGATTGGTCATTCTCCTGTGTTTTAACACTGGAATGACCATTCTCTGTGATAAACTACACGGAGAATAACATTCTTCGTGTAAATTAAGACGGAGAATAGTCATTCTCCGTGTAATTTAGCACGGAGAATGGTCATTCTCCGTGTAAATTAAGACGGCGAATGCCATTCTCCGTGTTACTAACACAGAGAATGAGTATTCTCCGTGTAAATTAAGACGCAGAATGACATTCTCTGTGTTACTAACACGGAGAATGACCACCCTCATACGAAATTAATATTTTTCGTGTTCGAACACGGAGAATGACCATTCTCCTGCATTTTATGGTCAGCTGAAACTTTGGAGGGCCATAACTTTTGACTGGAGGTCGAAAGAGGTCTCGTTTGTCGTAAAATGAGCGGATCGTCGAGGAGACTGAAAGTAACAGCTTCACCGTTAGACGGCCTTTCGAAATTTTAGAATCGCAAAAAAAATGATGTTTGGACCTCCGTTTTAGCACTTTTGCCGTTTGTCCCGGTCTTTCCGAAATTTTTCGACGAGTTTTTGAATATTTTTGAGGAGAAAACCTAGATTCGAAAGTGAGCAGCGTATGGAACAGCGTATGGAAGAAGATGAAGTATCGAAACATTTTTTTTAAGAGCAGTTTCGTGGGTGTTTTCAATAAATTAAAAGGAAGGGCAAAATGGTCATTTGGAACCCGCTTTGGATAAGTTTCTCTAATTCTGGGCACGCGATGAAAGTTTTTTAGCGGTGGGTTTTACATAAAACTTTTTTAGTTTTTGGGCATTTCATAAATTGTCCCAATAGAAAAATATCTAAGTATCTCGGGTTGGACCAGGTCCATCGAATTTATTGGTCTCTAATGTGATATATAAAATAATTTAAAACAAGATTGCTATTAAACACATAATTAAATAGCAATCATGTTTCAACTATTACAAAATATAAATTAAAATGAGATTTAGGGTAAGGAGTTGAAGAGTTTGGGTAGAAAAATTTATATGATTTAATTTTTTTATTTAAAAAAATATGAAAGAGGTATATATATATATATATATATATATATATATATATATATATATATATATATATATATATATATATATATATATATATATATATATATATATATATATTGGATTTCGAGTTCTTTGGGTAACCAGATACATGAACCCGAGTCCAACCCGATTTTTGATTGGGTTCAAATATTTTAATCCTAACCCGAGTTCGAATATCTTCAACACAAACCCAACCCATTAATATATTTAATCCGATCGGGTTCGAGTTTAGTCCGAATTGCATCCCTACCAATAACTCAGTTGGCCATGTTTGGTTCGCAAAATTTTTATCTTGGAAAAAGAGAAGTTATTCATTTTCTTTCCGCAAACGGTATACATTAGTAAGACAGTTTGATAAACGCTATATATGGTAAATACTATCATAGTATGCATGAAGTAGCCACCTGAACCGCGATATTTGATAAAAAGGAATTTCTTCGTATTGATTGGGTTCAAATATTTTAATCCTAACCCGAGTTCGAATATCTTCAACACAAACCCAACCCAATAATATATTTAATCCGATCGGGTTCGAGTTTAGTCCGAATTGCATCCCTACCAATAACTCAGTTGGCCATGTTTGGTTCGCAAAATTTTTATCTTAGAAAAAGAGAAGTTATTCATTTTCTTTTCGCAAACGGTATACATTAGTAAGACAGTTTGATAAACGCTATATATATGGTAAATACTATCATAGTATGCATGAAGTAGCCACCTGAACCGCGATATTTGATAAAAAGGAATTTCTTCGTATATAAACCAAGTTCGCCTCTAGCTACTGAGCTCAAGATGCTCCAAATCAAGGCAATTTATATGGGCACATCACATTTTGATCATAGCTAGGCCGGATTGTGGCTAGTCCAAAATTTTGTGATTTTTACTAGGCTAGTCCAAATTTTTGATCCATGGCTGCCCCAAATCCCCCTACCCCCCCCAAAAAAAACCTATTTTTTCCCCTTCATTTGGAAAATCTATTCTCTCTCTTCCAAAACCCTCACCCCACTCTTCTTCTTCTCCCTCTTCTCCTCCACCTCTCCTCAATCCCCAACATCTTCCTCTTCTCATCAACAACTCCTAAATCTCCAACATCTTCCACTTCTCCTCCACCATCCTCCTCTTTTGAAGAATTCAAGCACCCAAATTCTTTCTCAATTTATTTCCAAAATCCTAGAAATTAATTTAAAAAATTCAAGCATCAATTACATTGTTTATTTCAATTCTTTGTAGCCCATTTGAATGAATAAAACTACATTCGGAGTGAAAAAATTACACATTTAAATTAAACCCAAGTATGAACGACAAGAAAACTCCACGTCGACAAGGACTGTCCAATTTTCTGGCAGTCCTACAAACTGAATGGACTGCCAAAAATTGGGCAGTCCAAAGTCACAGCATGTAAAACTTAGGACTGTCCATTTTTTTGGCAGTCCTACAAACTGAATGGACTGCCAAAAAATTGAGCAGTCCTAAGTCATAACATGTGAAACAAAGAACTGCCCATTTTTCTGGTAGTCCATTCAGTTTGTAGGACTGCCAGAAAATTGGGCAGTCCTACATACAGTAAGGACTACCAGAAAAATGGACAGTCCTTTGTTTCACATGTTGTGCCTTAGGACTGTCCAATTTTTTGGCAGTCCATTCAGTTTGTAGGACTGTCAAAAAATTGGGTAGTCCTTGTTTATACTAGTTGAAATAGCAATGTTATGGTTTCCACCAATATTAGGATTTGTACATTATGAGGAGCCTTTGGGTGCCATCAAAATTGGAAATGAGAAAAAAAAATTAGTGTTTAATTTTTTGGATTTTTTTCTCATTTTCTTCTTCTCCATTAATTGAAAATCGAAATGGAAAGAAAATTAGGGTTTAAACCCCACTGTACTTGGAGATAGTGAGGATGAGTTGAGGAAGAAAATTAAGGTTTAAATCCTATAAAAATTTTCATTTTTGTTGTTGTCCTTCTTCTTTCTTTTCTTGTTCTTCTTATTCTTCTTGTTCTTCCTCTTCTTGGATGAGTTGAGGAGAAGAAGAGGAAAAATTAGAAAAATTGACTTTTATATCGAAGAGTAGGATAGCCATGATCACTTTCTTCAATGGCAAACTTGTAAATAAACCAAAGTTCAAAATGGGCTAGCCATGATCATAGTTTGATGTGCTCATATAACTTGCCCAAATCAAGCTTGCCTTTTCCAAGCAGTTCTTCTTAGGGGTTGTTTGGATAGATGTAATTCATTGAAAGTGTGAAAGTGGCACTTATATCATGATGAGTTGCAGGTCATTTGCAGTAAGTGACACTTTCCAAAATATGTTTGGATAGAGTACTTTTTGTCTACTACAAGTGGAAGAAAAATGGGTTTAGTGTTTGGCTGGTTGTTGAAAGTGGAGAGAAAAGGAGTTCGATTGTTTGGATGGTTGTTGAAAGTGAATGTTGTAACCCATAATTAAATTAATTACTATAATTAAATAGAAAAAATATTAACTATCGTAATTAAACTAATTATTATAATTAGCTATTAATTATTGACTATTTAGTTGGTAAAGCCCTACACGTTTCAGGGACAAAGACGAGACATAAAACACCAATTTCAGTGTTTTTTTGCCACACGATTTATCATTTTATGGTCATAAGAACCGCATCTTAGATTTTTAAAGCACACATTGAATATATTGGGCATATATTGTTAAGGTTTAATCCAACTACGGAGAAAACAGAAAGTATTAGTCTGCACAGATGCCCTCTGCCTCGATCATTTAATTGCATGAAGGTGAACAAAACTTATTCCCTAAAATTTGCCCTAAAATTATATTTGCCCTAAAATTATATTGTGAGTAATGAGTCAAAAATTCTTCAGAGTCTCCCTCCAACTCGCATACCTCCCCATCCTCCTTATGTCCGGTGCCACAACAACCTCATCTCGCTGCTGGCCTAACCTTTCGCCAGAATAACCGACCTAGCGATGAAGTGCGCTTGTTCTTCTTCCTGCTGTTGACCAAAAATGCCTTATTCTTCTTCGGCTGAGTCATGTTCTTCTTCCTGCTGTTGATCTTCTTATGATTTCTCACCTGGCCATACTTTAGGGGAAGTAGTTGTCGAGTATCATGGGGACAATCGGACGCGAGAATAGTGGCGGACACACACCGGGACAAGAAGGAGGAAGAGAAGGAGGAGGAGGAGGAGGAGAGAGAGAGATTTACCTTCAGATAGAGACGTCCTCGGAGCAAAGAGAGAGGTCTGCCAAGAAATGGAAAAAAATTGGCTTCACCAGCGCGCGCGAGAGAGAAAGGTCCTGAGAAGAGTCCAATTTTTGGGGGGAATGGAAATGTGTTTCCCCCAATAACGCTTTTCCTTGCACGAGAAATGCACGTGGATTATTTGTATTTATAGATATTTTAGCATCCATATAAATGATAGTATATTAATTCCAAATTCAATTAGGACTTGTGAATATATATTTGATAGAATTGTTTTTTATAGACAAATTTAAACATGTTATAGCCGGATTAATTAGGATTGTGATATTTGATATAAATATTTTTGGTATGGTCAAATTCGGTTACAATTTAAATATTAATGTATTTCTCAAAAAAAATATTAATGTCAAATTTTTCAAAATCATAATATTTTGTTTATTTAACTTTTTTAAAATTATTTTAAGTTTTTGTTACAAGAAATAAAATTCTTCTTTGTGACTAATACTTTTGTGTGACATACAATTATTTGGTAACTAAAAGAAACTTTTATGACAAGAATAAAATTTTAATCTTGTGGCTAATACTTTTATGTGACAACAATATTTTCTTGTAACTATAAAAAAACCTTTAGTGACAAGTATTTTCACTTATCACACATAACTTGTCTTTGACATAAGTCTAAAATCTTAATTTTATTTCAGTGACAACATTAAGTGACGACCAATAAAAATATTGTCACTAAATTATTTAATTGTGTGACGGAAAAGAATTGTTGTCACAGAATCTAATTTTGAGTGACAACAAAAATTATTTGTCACAAAAATATTCTTTTTTGTGATAAGTTTTACACTTGTCACAGATTACTTGTCACGGAAACCCGAATTTCTTGTAGTGGCTGCCGCCGCCGCCGCCGCCGCCGCCGTCGCCGCGCGCTACTGCTAGGGGACGGAGCGGGAGGGGGGGGGAGGGGGGGCGGAGCGGGAGGGGGGTGATGATGGTTGATGGTGGTGGCCATTAATATATTTAATCCGATCGGGTTCGAGTTTAGTCCGAATTGCTTCCCTACCAATAACTCAGTTGGCCATGTTTGGTTCGCAAAATTTTTATCTTGGAAAAAGAGAAGTTATTCATTTTCTTTTCGCAAATGGTATACATTAGTAAGACAGTTTGATAAACGCTATATATATGGTAAATACTATCATAGTATGCATGAAGTAGCCACCTGAACCGCGATATTTGATAAAAAGGAATTTCTTCGTATATAAACCAAGTTTGCCTCTAGCTACTGAGCTCAAGATGCTCCAAATCAAGGCAATTTATATGGGCACATCACATTTTGATCATAGCTAGGCCGGATTGTGGCTAGTCCAAAATTTTGTGATTTTTACTAGGCTAGTCCAAAATTTTGATCCATGGCTGCCCCAAATCCCCCCTATCCCCCCAAAAAAAACCTATTTTTTCCCCTTCATTTGGAAAATCTATTCTCTCTCTTCCAAAACCCTCACCCCACTCTTCTTCTTCTCCCTCTTCTCCTCCACCTCTCCTCAATCCCCAACATCTTCCTCTTCTCATCAACAACTCCTAAATCTCCAACATCTTCCACTTCTCCTCCACCATCCTCCTCTTTTGAAGAATTCAAGCACCCAAATTCTTTCTCAATTTATTTCCAAAATCCTAGAAATTAATTTAAAAAATTCAAGCATCAATTACATTGTTTATTTCAATTCTTTGTAGCCCATTTGAATGAATAAAACTACATTCGGAGTGAAAAAATTACACATTTAAATTAAACCCAAGTATGAACGACAAGAAAACTCCACGTCGACAAGGACTGTCCAATTTTCTGGCAGTCCTACAAACTGAATGGACTGCCAGAAATTGGGCAGTCCAAAGTCACAGCATGTAAAACTTAGGACTGTCCATTTTTTGGCAGTCCTACAAACTGAATGGACTGCCAAAAAATTGAGCAGTCCTAAGTCATAACATGTGAAACAAAGAACTGCCCATTTTTCTGGTAGTCCATTCAGTTTGTAGGACTGCCAGAAAATTGGGCAGTCCTACATACAGTAAGGACTGCCAGAAAAATGGACAGTCCTTTGTTTCACATGTTGTGCCTTAGGACTGTCCAATTTTTTGGCAGTCCATTCAGTTTGTAGGACTGTCAAAAAATTAGGTAGTCCTTGTTTACACTAGTTGAAATAGCAATGTTATGGTTTCCACCAATATTAGGATTTGTACATTATGAGGAGCCTTTGGGTGCCATCAAAATTGGAAATGAGAAAAAAAAATTAGTGTTTAATTTTTTGGATTTTTTTTCTCATTTTCTTCTTCTCCATTAATTGAAAATCGAAATGGAAAGAAAATTAGGGTTTAAACCCCACTGTACTTGGAGATAGTGAGGATGAGTTGAGGAAGAAAATTAAGGTTTAAATCCTATATAAATTTTCATTTTTGTTGTTGTCCTTCTTCTTCCTTTTCTTGTTCTTCTTATTCTTCTTGTTCTTCCTCTTCTTGGATGAGTTGAGGAGAAGAAGAGGAAAAATTAGAAAAATTGACTTTTATACCGAAGAGTAGGATAGCCATGATCACTTTCTTCAATGGCAAACTTGTAAATAAACCAAAGTTCAAAATGGGCTAGCCATGATCATAGTTTGATGTGCTCATATAACTTGCCCAAATCAAGCTTGCCTTTTCCAAGCAGTTCTTCTTAGGGGTTGTTTGGATAGATGTAACTCATTGAAAGTGTGAAAGTGGCACTTATATCATGATGAGTTGCAGGTCATTTGCAGTAAGTGATACTTTCCAAAATGTGTTTGGATAGAGTATTTTTTGTCTACTACAAGTGGAAGAAAAATGGGTTTAGTGTTTGGCTGGTTGTTGAAAGTGGAGAGAAAAGGAGTTCGATTGTTTGGATGGTTGTTGAAAGTGAATGTTGTAACCCATAATTAAATTAATTACTATAATTAAATAGAAAAAATATTAACTATCGTAATTAAACTAATTATTATAATTAGCTATTAATTATTGACTATTTAGTTGAGTGGATAAGCTACCAATCCAGCACGTGTCCACCTCTCCACCACTCATTTCTATCCAAAAACAACCACATGTCCACTCTCCACCACTACTTCACGTGAGGCCATGAGACAAACAAGCAGCAGCTCTTCTTCTTCCTCTCTCTCCCTCTCCGGACTCTTCTTCCTCTCTTCCTCTCCGGACTCTTGTTCTTCTTCTTCTTCTCCTCCCTCTCTCTGGACTCTTCTCTCTCCGAACTTGTTACTCCCCGATCTCGATATACGTATTCTTTCATGAATCATGTACATAGTTTTTTTTATTTAGCATGTGCATAATTCTATTTATTATTTATTAATTGTTGCATATAGCCTTTAAGTATGTCATTAGTGGAAAGGTTAAAGCATGTTAAGAGATTAGGGTTTTCTTAAGCCAACCCAACCCTACTATATATTCTCTTCCTTTTCTCTCTCCTCATAACCTTTCATTTTTCCCCTCAACTACCACCATTAGGCAAATACAACTTGCTCAAAAGTGGAGATTTGTGCATTTGTTATTCTTTTTTTTCTTTGATATTATTTGTCTATATTGTTCTTCTCATCATACTTGGTATTTTCGGTTTTGATGGATGGATTCTTGTAGATCTAAGTTTATAACTTTTTTAGTTTTTCTTGGCTTTGATCTTTGAAACTTAGTTATTATCGAGATCTAATGGTTCCATGTTATAGGAAATTCAATTCTACCAAATTTTGGTTTTTAAACCGCTTGATTTCAACTTCGTATGAGGAAGTTATGCCATTTTCTTGTTCATGGGTTTCCCACAACTTTTGGTGCTGTCGGGACGATGAACAGTGTCGCGCATATTGTTTTCGCTACCGTGCGTCGCGTGCCATGCTTGTACGCAACATGCGCCATGGGCGGTTTTGATCGCGCACCTTGTAACTTGCGCGTCGCGCGCTCGCACATTTTTCTGTCACGCGCCCGCGTGCCGTGCTTGCGCGCAACGTACGCCATGGGCGGTTTTGCTCGCGCACGCTGCACAACATGCGTGCCGTGCACCACGCATGATTTTTTGTCATGCATCGCGCATCGTGCCTGTGCGCAACGTGCGTCGTGGGCAGTTTTACTCGCGCACCAGTGCGCAAATCATTCCAAATGACTATTTTTGGCCGTTTAAGCTATTTTGTAGCTGAAATCTTGAAAAACTCAAAACATGAAAGTTGTAGATCTTTGTCTTGGCTTCAAGAATCTTTATGCCTCACTTTAACCAGAATCCATACGTGACTTATGGCACCTTGCGTACCTTGCAACTTGCGTACCTCGCGCACCTTTTGGTCCTTGCACTTTGTACTTTGTGCACCTTGCACCTTGTGCACCTTTCACCTTGCACTTTTGCCCACGCGCAATTTGTGCCACTTCAGGACTTGCGTGCACTTCATACCCTAAGTGCGTAGTGCCATCTTGTTCTCTTTCCTCTTGTGTCATGGTCCTCATTCCTGATCTGATTACCCATGCGTGTGCTGGATAAACCTATGTGTGTATTAAGGTACAATCTATGTGAGCACCGAGGTGCTGTTCTATGTGCTAAGTGTTCCTATGTGATACCTTCCAGTATATCCAAGAGTCCAGCATTTACATACCGAATGGTCGGTAGCAATGACGTGGTATGTATTATGTGTTGCATTACACCAAGAAGGGGTACATACGTATGACTCAATGAGCCAGTACGGATCTCTTATTGGGGTACTCTTACATGGTACGACATCTAGAGGAGTGAGCATGTGACCACGACATGTGAACTCCGAAGATAACCTAGGGATTAACTAGGCAACTAACTTGGTAGATGCATTGGGTGGGAAGAATCCCGAGATCATGCCATACTAGCCACCCCAGGTCCAGTCCTGACGTGTCGGGTTGGCCGCCACAGATATGGTTTTATTCGCCTATAGCGGATGACTATATCCGACTTCTACGAGCTATGTGTTATATGTTTTAGCGCAGTAGCCCACCGGGGGATCGATGCATAATCAATGTGCTATATGTTTAATTGTTTAGCTAGTCCTGCTGGGTTGACACGATCTGAGGATCCCTTTAATTAGCATTGCGGGGATAACTCTGCCAAATATAAAAAAAAGTCGTAGAAATGATTTGGCCGCTTGTAAAATGACTTGCGTGTGCCTTGCGCCTTCCGCTAGTAACTGAGAGACATAGACTGTCATGGTGCATGGTCCAACCCATGTCGATGTTTGGTTGTTGGGTTGGACTATCGTGTTGCGACAGGCTGTGGACCGAGGTTACGACCAGAAGCTTTTATTATTACTAGTATTATTATTTTTATGCTTGGGTTTTATCTTGTCATGCCCCGCTCCCGCAGGAGCGATCGTCCTCGATAAGGTGTGATGCCGTACGGGCCTAGGTGCGCCCGTACAAGGCTATGTCCAAAAACGGCCGATTTGAGCTAGGCCACAGAGTGTCACAGAGTGTCCCCATTTGCAGCGGAAAGTAAATGAACACAAATTTAAGAGAATTCAACTCTTTATTGATATTCAAGAACTTTACAAGCGGCGCTAGGCCGATATTACAAATCGTTCAAGCTCTCTCTCGCTGAAACATAAAAGGCGTGCCAAGTGGCTTACAACATGGAATAATTCATGGCGATGTTCCGATATATTATGTCCTGTATATGGTGCTCCAGCTCCTTGCAATGCTCCAAGGCTCCAGAGATAGCTCCGCGCCTTAGCACGTTCGAGGGAAGCTCCGCACCCGACGACGTCTCCTGCATCCTGCAAGCAGACTGTAGGGTTATCAGTACATTGTTATGCACTGGTGGGGAGGCTAGCTCGCCCACAATGCTATCATTAACAATCACGTTCTATTTACTTTTGTGCACCGTCTATCATTCATTGTCTTTCTAATCTTTCCTTAGGATCAGTTTCATGCATATTTCATAAGCCTGTTCTGAAGGTACTTCATTTAGTTAACTTAGACTGTTTTGATTTCAATGCAAGGACTTGCACGTGGATTGCCACCAGCAAAGCCCACTTAATCTATATGCATCGGTCGCTGGCATCACAAGCCAATTTGGACATGTTTTCCCCTTGGTAATTTCTCACCTATCATGGCGTACGGCTTGGTACACCCTGATAGTCTTTTGAAATACCCGGCCTTACGTCTCCTGGTGGCCAAGCCCGCACTCAGGCCTGGACAGTAAGCCATCCGCCTAGGCCGGTCCCGATCCTACACCTTGCGTCAGGCCGCTGGAATCCCTTATTTCTCCTCTCCCCCGTATACGATAGAGGTGTCCACGACCTTTTCATTTTATTTGTCATTTAACTTAACGGCTGTCTCTGCGCAGTAGGCTAACCCTTAGCCTTAATGCGTTATCGACCAGGTTGGCGTCCGTACAGCGCAGGTAGCGAGCCCCGTTGCACGTGCCCGTCACACCTATCGCTAACCATTCTTTCCTTCTTATCTTTCATTCATTCTTTCTTTCTTTTACTTGTTCGTTCGTTCATTGATTCATTCATTCATTCATTTATTCGTTGATTTATTATGCAACTTCCCGTGCAGGAGTCGCCTTGGCGACCCATCTGTCCCATAGTCTTTCAATGTTGCTATACTCTACTCGGAACGACTATGTTGATAGTCTTCCCGTTCTATTGTTGTAACCCATTCATTGTTTCATTGTTGAACGTATAAAGAACATAAACGTAAGCTTGTGTCCTAGCACGAGCATGGAGCGCGGTACGAGAGATCTCATATTTTCCATGTTCTTTTCCATATTCTATACAAGCATACAAGATGGTATTATTCCCTTAGCTAGGTGCGTTGAGTCATAATTAGCATACGCGGTATTATCGCCTAGCGATTCTAGCAATAGTGTCCGTATTGTTATGTGTCCAGGCTAAGCAAAGACGGGTTCATCGGAGCCACCCACCTTAGCGATGTTCGTATCGGCCGAGCGATACTCCGAGCGCGCCTTTGAAAGTCTAAGTCTGAATTCATCTTGACGGGCCAATGTAAGCCTTACATCGATTCTTCATCAGGTCGATGCCAACTCTTCGGGTTGACGACTCGTTTGAGTTGTTGCACTTGCCGTTGGAATCGCCGTTCTGCTAGGGCGGAGCGGGTCATTACATAATACACCAATCAAAACAAGTCTCGTCCTCAAGACTTCTTGAGTGTAGGTCATCGTACCGTTCCCTAACTCATGTCGTGTGCGTATGGTAGACAATTCCTATCGTCTGGCTTTATCGCTCGATGGCATCGAACTATACTCGATACCTTTCCAAGTTTCGTGTCTACATACGTTTGGTCGATTTTTATTGAATAACTTTCATTCATTTTAGAGTTGATGGTACTTATTCAATTCAAGCGTTTCTTCGACTTTGTTGCTATTTCGACGTGTCATGGGACTGAAATGGTCGCACGAGGTACGTTGTAATTTATCAAATACGAGAGACGTAAGCTGAGGCAAACTCACTCATTCGTTCATGCACATCTCAACACCCACTTGCAGCTGTATTCGAGTTCACCATATCGCTGAGTTTGTATCGTGCATGTATTCAAGGCGTCCCCCGAATACATACATTTCAACCAAGCTTAGCGATTAGCAAAGTCGGACAAGCTACTCGTGATAGTTTTGATTTGCCGATCGTTTTGCTAACTTCGATTTAGAACCGAACTCATGTGTGTATCACATATCTTTTATCTCGGTCCTCGAGATGATTCGATTCGCTTTTCAAGCGCTCTTGTCAACGAAATCAATACAATTTCTTCCTAGCGGGGTCGACCAAGTCTAAGTAATTTTCGTCCAATTCAAGATCAAGTATCGCACTATCACCGAGTATGTCTTCCAATCAATGATTCAATTCGTTATCCCAACTTCACTTGCGCATCATCCATTCCTATCATTCACTTCGTTTGGGGCCAATCTCGCCGTCATTCACGCACATCCCCAGTTCCATATCCTGCTCTAAGTCTTGTTGCCCCAAGTCTATCGTTCGTCCAGACGATAACGTAAACAACACAGGTTCAATCATTCGGCATAGGGTCGTCCGCCTATCCGCTAGGTCAGCTCACAAGGTCATAGGTACAAGTCAAGTCCGTGGCTCATCGTGTAAGGTCGTTGTACGACGCTCGTCCCAAATCCTATGGTCAAACCATTTGTTCGTTTGTACGAGAGTTTCTACCCAAGTTCGTTTCGTTCAAATTTCTAAACATCAAGCAGCATTCAACCTATTCGCATCAACATATTCTCCGTTCCAAGTTCGAGCTCGTTTAGGAAAGTCATCCTACGGTAGGTTGTCCTCAATCAAATCGTGCATTTGTAATAACAATTATCGTAGTTTATCTCTTCAAATATGTTTGATACAATCCACCTATCCAATTCACGTAGTCAATCACAAGGTCGTCTAGCCTTGCAATATGTCGTGCCCCGATCTCACGCAAGTCTGATTATCCACGGCGGACATGAATCACCATGTCAATATTCCCGCAGAATAATCGTCCTCATCGGGACGTAACTCTTGCGTTGCGTCTAGACTTGCTCATTTTCGATACGCGGATTGGGTCTACTCAATTCTCAAGTTTTCTCATTCTTCAATCGTAAGTCCTAACAATCCTCGAATTCACCTTCGCTTCAAACCACAAGTCGAAGCAATCAAAATTGCCATGTCATGATATTTTGAGTTCGACCATTCCCGCTGGACATGAATCACCATGCCAACGCTCACGCGGAACGATCGTCCCAAATCCGACGTGACGTATGTGCGAGGCTGGAGTTGCGCTTGTGCAAGAAAAGATCGTTGTCGTTGTGGTTATCACCGAACAATCAAGTCACTTTTCTTCCTCATTCCAAACATTCATTTCCGACATAGCATCCGTCAAAACAATAACTTCTAATACGATCATCATTCATCGAATCAGAGTACCCCCGAGTTATCGTACATCGATCTTTGATACGCCTCAATACCATCGATGATGTACATAACCTGACGATCTTCCTTTTGCAACGAATTCCAAGTCGTGCAACTTATTTTCCTCAATTCACATTATCGCGTGCTAACTCTTCATCGAGCAACATCAATTTCAATTCCTTAGTCATTCTTTGTATCTTCAAATCAACGTTTCCTATGCACGCTATCTTTCGACCATGCTATTCCCGATCTCGTCCATGAGTAATTCACCTTAACTCAAGTTTCAATCCATTCAACTAAATTCAAAATCGCATGCACGATCTTCTATGTTTCCTCGACCAAGACCTCCATTCGTTTCATGATTCGTACTATGCAGTCTTAATTCGTCCGAACGATATCTCATTTGAGACTCTCGAAGTCGAAACCAACTAAGCATTACTCATTCTAAGGCTTTGCGCGATATCATCGCTTGCCGACATGCTCGTTCTACCCGTAAATCCTTTAGTTTTACTCGAACAATTTTTTATAACGTCCATACACCACTCAGGGTTCGAGCCACTCGATTGGTCATTGATACTCACTCTTATTCTTCTTCGAACCTATCACATATACCACTCGGGGTCAAGTCATTCTACAAATCCTCAAATGATCATTCGATTCCCTTTCGATATGTTCAATCGCGCGTTCGCCCGTTCCTCAAAATCCAAATCAATCTTCCGTGCACGCCTAAGCATTAGTTTTATAGCATTTCCTATCGATATACGCTCTAAGTGTAGCTTCGTTCCCCACTGAACGATACTTGATATCGCTCGCAAATCGATTGCACCAAAAAGTCGAGGTGCGCGACACGCGGCACAACTTAGCCAAAAGGCATGCGTGCATAACTATCCCGTTCGAACTATACTTCGGTCTCGCGTACTCGTTCGCTATTGTCAGCGTAAGGTTATTCAAGCACGCCTTGCGTTTGCTAACTTTTTAGCATGCGTTCCTTCCAACTCGAATCCGTCGCGGTTTGGCACAAAAGCCTTCGCCTATCGATCCCGTTCAACCGATTACTTGTACGAGCTTTTGAAAATATTAGACTTATTATATGGAACATCCCAAGGCACAATGAGAGAGAGCGTACACTTTTTTTGTTTCAAAACGAGCTTTCAAAACTGAGAGAATCAAAATAAAGTCCAAGGACGTAAAGCCGTGCTCTGATACCAATCTGTTATGTCCCGCTCCCGCAGGAGCGATCGTCCTCGCTAAGACGTGATGCCGCACGGGCTTAGGTGCGCCCGTGCAAGGCTATGTCCAGAAACGACCGATTTGAGCTAGGCCACAGAGTCGCACATAGTGTCCCCATTTGCAGCGGAAAGTAAATGAACACAAATTTAAGCGAATTCAACTCTTTATTGATATTCAAGAAGTTTACAAGTGGCGCTAGGCCGATATTACAAATCGCTCAAGCTCTCTCTCTCTTTTTCTCTCTGAAACATAAAAGGTGTGCCAAGTGGCTTACAACATGGAATGATTCATGGCGATGTTCCGATACATTATGTCCTGTATATAGTGCTCCAGCTCCTTGCAATGCTCCAAGGCTCCAGAGATAGCTCCGCGCCTTAGCACGTTCGAGGGAAGCTCCGTACCCGACGATGTACTGCATCCTGCAAGCAGACTGTGGGGTTATCAGTACATTGTTAGGCACTGGTGGGGAGGCTAGCTCGCCCACAATGCTATCATTAACAAATATGTTCTATTTACTTTTGTGCACCGTCTATCATTCATTGTCTTTCTAATCTTGCCTTAGGATCAGTTTCATGTATATTTTATAACCTATCTCGTGTTGCCAAATTCAATGTGTTGCATGGAAATACATGCACGACTTACCCATATTTACCGTTCGGCCTTCCCTGTCCAAAGTAAACCAAGTTAGTCAACATTTCATAGGAAATAACTTAACGTGATTCATGTGAACTTTCAATGTCAAGGGCGTGTCCTTGCCTCGGGTCCTAGCACGTCGTAGGCGTATTTTCTAACTCCTTTGCCGAAGTACTATCGATTATTTGGTGTGTTATATTCAAGCCTGTTTAGAAGGTACTTCATTTAGTTAACTTAGACTACTTTGATTTCAATGCAAGAACTTACACGTGGATTGCCACCAGCAAAGCCCACTTAATCTATATGCATCGGTCGCTGGTATCACAAGCCAATTTGGACGTGTTTTTCCCTTGGTAATTTCTCACATATCATGGCGTGCGGCTTGGTACACCCTGATAGTCTTTTGAAATACCCGGCCTTACGTCTCCTGGTGGCCAAGCCCGCACTCAGGCCTAGATAGTAAGCCATTTTTCTTTGATTCCGCTAGGCCGGTCTCGATACTACACCTTGCGTCAGGCCGCTGGAATCCCTTATTTCTCCTCTCCTCCGTATACATGGAGGTGTCCACGACCATTTCGTTTTATTTGTCATTTAACTTAACGGCTGTCTCTGTACCGTAGGCTAACCCTTAGCCTTAATGCATTATCGACCAGGTTGGCGTCCGTGCAGTGCGGGTAGCGAGCCCCATTGCACGTGCCCGTCACACCTGTCGCTAACCATTCTTTTCTTCTTATCTTTCATTCATTCATTCATTCTTTCTTTCACTTGTTCGTTCGTTCATTGATTCGTTAATTCATTCATTTATTCGTTGATTCATTCATTCATTATGTAACTTTTCGTGCGGGAGTCGCCTTGGCGACCCATCTGTCCCATAGTCTTTTAATGTTGCTATACTCTACACGGAACGACTATGTTGATAGTCTTTCTGTTCCATCATTGTAACCCATTCATTATTTCATTGTTGAACGTATAAAGAACATAAACGTAAGCTTGTGTCTTAGCACGAGCGTGGAGCGCGGTACGAGAGATCTCACATTTCCATGTTCTTTTCCATATTCTATACAAGCATACAAGATGGGATTATTCCCTTAGCTAGGTGCGTTGAGTCATTAATTAGCATGCGCGGTATTATCTCCTAGCGATTCTAGCAATAGTGTCCGTATTGTTATGTGTCTAGGCTAAGCAAAGACGGGTTCATCGGAGCCACCCACCTTAGCGATGTTCGTATCGGCCGAACGATACTCCGAGCGCTCCTTTGAAATTCTAAGTCTGGATTCATCTTGACGGGCCAATGTAAGCCTTGCATCGATTCTTCATCAGGTCGATGCCAACTTTTTGGATTGACGGCTCGTTTGAGTCGTTGCACTTGCCGTTGGAATCGCCGTTCCGCTAGGACAGAGCGGGTCATTACATATCTCACTCTTTTGTGCTCCCTTGTGGTACTTGCTTTTCGGGGCTGATCTCGATGGTTTTGTTTGGCCAGATCTCGTAGCAGCGCCTGAGGATCCAAACTTCTTTCCTGATGTCAATGGTGCATACTAGGAGTATGGCTGGCGGGGGACTCAAGTGGATTTCTTCTCTACCACTCTAGTTTTCATCAATTATGTTCTGGTGTTTAGTCACCGGCACCTGTTTATAGAGCTGTCAAAATGGGCTAAGCCCGTTGGGTCGGCCCACCCTGCATGCCAAAATGTGGGTTGGGTCGAGCATTTAGGAGCCCGCCAAACAAGCGGGCCTAGGCAGCCCGCCCCGCCAGTAGCCCGCCCCGTGTTGGGCTAGCCCGCGGGCCAAGTGGGTTGGCCCGCCGCCTATTTTTTTTATTTAGCACATATATGAGATATGTATAATAAATGATAAAAATTCTCATTTAATGCAACTAATGACGTATGAAATATTAAATTTCGTCATTTATTTACATGGATGAAGGAGTTTTAAAGAAATATCTACTATTATAATGTTTCTTGTATTTTACTTGTAATTTGATGCATATGAGATTGAGTAGAAAATATTATATATATAATTTTTTCCTTTTAAGAAACTAAAAAAATAAAAAGAATTTTAAAAAATTAAGCGGGCCGGCCCGCCTAGCCCGCCTAGCCCGCGGCCCGCCGGTGGGTTGGGCTGGGTTGGAATTTGTAGCCCCTCTTTCCGAGATTTTGATAATATATTTTATTTATTTATTTATTTATTTGAATTAAATGGTAATTTTTATATTTTTATAGATAATTATTTAGTTAATTTTTACGGTAGATGATTTTAGCCATAGTGGAGTTTTGGAGTACAAGGCGATTAGGAATCGTGGCACGGATAGTGCAATGGCGTGCTTTGACTAGTGTGTTAGCCCTGATAAGGAAGGCCGAGCCATAGCGATGTTCTCACTAGGAAAACCAAGCCAAGTTACGACTTAATCCTTACCGAAGGTTTATTTATTCATTATTTATATTATTGAATTTTAGGGAAATCGGTTATACCATTTTAGCCCGGACTGGACCCGAACTGAGCCCAAGCCCATGTAGTCAGGCGGCACGTCCAATGACATTCGAGTAGATAGAATTTGGTATGAGGGTGTTGTATTTCGTTTTAATGAATTAATGGATATTTTTAATGTATTCTAAATTAAATATTATAAATATTATTATTAGTGATATTCAGTGACTTTTGCATAAAATAGGTCTTCGTACATTTCGGGATTATTAGACTGCACATAATGGTATATATACACCATTGCTGTTTTATTGATTTATTATTATTATTATTATTATTAGCATTATTATTGAGGTTATTATTTATATAAAATTATTTACTAATATTGGTTATGTAATTCATTATCAATAAATATTATTATATATGGTCATATTTATAAAAATAGGCCCTAATCTAGGAATATATAATATGGGGATTTTATTTAGATTTTTGGATATCATTATACTAGTATTCTTATTATTCATAAGAATATATATATATATATATATATATATATATATATATATATATATATATATATATATATATATATATATATGTATATATATATATATATATATAAAATAAAAGAGAAAGAAAAGCAACAGCTCACGAGATATTGGGGGGTCCAATATCTCGTGAGACAACCAACCCCAAAAACTCGCGCGCATAATTTTCCCAGCCCAAACCGAGAAGCCTCGGGTATACATATATACAGTTAGTTATATATATATAGAATGTGAGACCGGGAGTTGAAGGAAAGAACAAATCGATGCTAAACCTAAAACCCTAACATGTCGCACCTTCCCAGTCTCCTGGGCGGTCACCCCGACGCCGGAGCGCCGCCGAAGGACCGCCGGACGGCGGCTAAGGACGCCGTGCGCGCACATGCGCGAGTGAACATCAGCGGGGTGCAGTCGGAAGCCCAACTTTGCCACGAATTTCCCGCTGGATCGCTCGATCTTTTGACGAACCACTTTCTCTGGTATGAACACAACATATACAACTTTGAATGTATCTAGTTATTTTTAATTCCTACGAACTAGATAGTTCGTTAACTTGACACAAAGTCGAGCAAAAACCTGTTTCCCGAACATCAAACAGGGCAGCCCTGACCCCGTGTTGGAAGACAAAAACTGGTCGAACCAATGAGCAATCAAGGAAATTAACTGAAGGAAGTTATAGACAACCTATACGAGTTTGAAACCTATCTTTTACTTTTATTTTTCATCTATTAAATCCCTGTTAAAACCATTTCAAAGTTTGACGAAAATCTATTTTAAAATATTAAAAATATTAAAAAATGCTTCGATACGACGTGCGTCCCGCCAATCCGGGCGACGTGGTCGCGAACCGAAAGCATTGAAAGGTGCGTAACGACTTCGTGGTCGTGTGGGCTTTGACGAAATTCAAATTGGTCGCGTGTGCGCGACGAATTTGATCCGTATCCGTCGAAATTCACCGTATCGGCCTCTGTGCAAGTTTCTCAATTACTTTGTGCACGCTCGTCAGATCGAGACGAAACTTGTGCCAATAGGACCGTATCATTTTTTTGGACCTGTATGCCAAGTTTGGTCCAATTCTGAAACAGTTGATCGGATCGCCGTTTTGCGGGCCCCACGATCCGACTCAACGGGCGATTTTGTGTACGGCCCGCCGGAATCCAACTCTGGACATACGGTTGGATTCGTATCGAAAAATTGGATCCATAGACATATAGTTTGACGACTTTAGAGACCGTTGACTCTGGCACGCTTTTCGGTGCAAAGCGGGTCCAACGGCGTACACCGTTTTAACCCGAAATTACCGTTTTGTTTCTGTGTCCAGAATTGGACTTAAGTACAGGCAATCTTTGCTAAATTAACTATTCTGAGAATATTGGTAATGTTTATTTCAGCTTCCGGGACTAGTGTACGGGTTTTGACTATTGTGGCACATTGAGTAGTTTAGAATTCCAGTTTCACCAGCAGAGGATCACAGGCGAGTATAGTTTATTGTCTGCATTTCGATATTGATCTTCACTATATTTCATTGATTGGCCATTGATTATGTGATTTTATATTCTATTATAAATTGTTGAGTCGGGAATGTGAAGTACCGACGATGTGTGATATGACCTTAGACAATGTAGACAGTAATTTATTATTACAAAGTAGACAGTGTAGACAGTGAATTATTATTACAAAGTAGACAGTGTAGACAGTGATTTATTATTACAATTAGACAGTGTAAACAATGATTTATTATTTTAAAGTATATAATATTTTTTATTGCATTATTTGCTGTAGACAGTGTAACATTATACAATGTAGACAGTGTAACTTTAGACAGTGTAGACAGTGTAACTTTAGACAGTGTAGACAGTGTTGTATAATTGTCCCGAGACAAATCACATATCAAAGGTACTTCTACGATTGGGAAGGCATTTTATTTATTTATTTGCTACTGATTTTCCGTCTTTACTGTTTATTTTCAAAACTCATGATTGATGTCTAACCTTTGTTTTATAGTCATTTTCATTTATTGAGATTTCATTCAGTGAATTGTGCTCGTTCCATTCCTGACTGGAAACCAATATTTTTCAGGTTAGCCGTAGATTTACTTAGCATGGGAGATACGGGGATACTTGCAGCGAGAAGCCTAGAGACTAGCTAGATAGTTGAGTTGTAGTCATTCTATAATTGTACAAGTTTATATTTTCTGTAAATATAAAACTTGTGATCATTATAAATTAAATTAATTTTGTGAATGAGCATTATTTGTGATTTTGATCTTCATGGCCGTGACAGCGTTCTACCGCCGACACTGCGGCGTAGGCTGGCTTGGACACGTCTCGTATCCGTTTAAAAAAAATGGGTACAGGTCGTGACAAGTTTTTGTGGTGGCCCACGTAGGTCAGTCTTCGTAAATCTTGCGAACTCTTGATAGTACTTAAGTTAGTTGTACTATTGCGAGCCTGCGACTAGGAAATGCTCATTCACGAATTAGGAATTAATTTAATTTAAGAGAATGGCTAGGACTAGGAGTCCCTTATACAAATTTACCGATGGATAGTCTAGGCCATGCAATTTAGATAAGGAGTTATTAATTGTCTAGTTTGCCAGATCCCCATAGGTACACTGTTACCTCTTGATAGGATGATTTGATCCAATGTGGATAGATTATTCACTTGGTGATTCAGAGCTTCATAGAATTAATGAACTAACCTAGATGAATTATTCAATTCCTTCTCCTTGCCCCTTTAGATATCATCCTCATATCTTAGTCTGAATTGCCTATTTAGTTCCTACTTGCCCTGGGAATTATTATTTTTCTGATTTTGTTATCTTTATACGAACCTTGAATAAGTTTCGATTCAAAGTTTTCCTCCATGATTTGAATACATATGAAATGGATACTAGGATGTTTGTATTTCTTTGTCTTCAGTTATTTCCCTCCCCGTTCACCTTTTATTTTTAGGGTTATGACTGATAGGACAAATACTTACGCTTTATTTCATAGTCAACTTGTTTGAATCTCTAGAAGCTCGAGAATTTGTACAGATATAGTCAAAGAAATGTTAGTTAACTCATAATGGCAGGACAGCAGCACACTGCCGCCATTTATTTAAATTTTGGAGACTATATGTTCACTGCAGCCAGCAGCGCACTGGCAAGGTACGACCCCTAGAGTCAAAATCAGTTTAAGAGAATATAGGTTATAGAATATTGCTAAAACTATAGCTAGTGGTCCTCTTTGATTGTAGTTACCCTTGAATCAATATTGGATAGAGTTAAGAAGTGTTTGACTTTGTATCATATTTGAGTTACGAAACCAAGGGTTTACCACAGCCTGAGTATACGGGCTGTTTGCAAAAACAAAAGTTCTTTATTTCACAAACTTTGTAAGAAGATTACAATTGAATTCTGGAAAAGTACAACTATAGGAATCCGTTCTGAAGACGATCGCTTTATCCCTTGGACGAAATAAACTTTGAAGACGATAGCATCTGAAGAATGCAGCAGCACTTGGACAAGAACTCCTGATCTCTGGTGATAATAATAATCTGATCTCCTCAATGAAGGACTTGAAACTCTATTTATAGAGTTCTAGAAATAACTAATTTGTAGTTATTCTGAACTGCGCAGGCTGGATTGCACAGGCATTGAACTGCGCAGACTACCAGTTGCGCTGGCTTTTGGTGGTTACCCAATCATGGGCTAACTGTATTTAGACGCGTGGCATTGTCTGATTGAAATGCGCTTGGTCGTGTACAGGAAGCTGCCACGTGTTGAGCAATTGATGGCATGTAAGCCACGTACAAAATGTCAGTTATCTTGGTGGATCATGCCACTTGAACCGCGCTAGCTTCAGACTACGCTAGGATCGAACTGCGCTGAAGAGGATCTGGCAGACTGCGCTTCGGTTGGGCTGGCAGATTGCACTGGGAATTGATAGCTGGACCGTGCTAGGATTTGGACAGCTGTCCTAGAATGCGGCGCGGCTCGAGAAACGAAGAGGCTCCTCGCCTTTCGGGCTGTCAGTTGTCAGAAGATCTGATTTTGTGTCAGGTAATGATGACGTTGCCACGTCAGCATAGCGTGCTTGGATATTGGCGCAGTTTGCCCTCGTACAGTTGATTTGTTACGCAATCTACTTCCTGCGCAGTTCATTGAAGGGTGCGCAATTTAGTTTTTATTGCTTTTTTGATAGATGCAACTTAATTTTTAGGACCTATAATACCCCCTTCAAAGTTTTCGAAATTTGAAAATACTCAAAGTTTCGAAATACTTTGAATTTCAAATTTAAAATCAAGTTGCGCAAGTTGCGCTGTAATTGCGCGTTTGGAGGAATCAGCTCCGACTTTCTCGGCGCAATCGGGGGTGACTGTTACACTTCTGGAAAACTATAAATAGTTTCATTCTTTCATCCTTTACTTGTTTTCGATTTTCTCAAGAGACAAAAGTTCATCTCCTTCTCCGACTTTTTCTTCTCCTTTCCGTCGACGACAGTGATGGCTCCCAAGCGTACATCCACTGAGAAGGGCAAGGCCCCCGTCGAACCCTCAACTCGTGTTGCACCACGAATATCTTCTCATGAGATGGGTCATCCAGCGCTGCAAGGTAGATGTCGAACCATGATCGAAACCCTTTTTAGGGTTCTTGATATTTTCAGACCTTCATACCTCTCTTTTTAGAGATTGATGGTATTTGCGCCACCCTGTTTAGGGTTTCGGTTGCATTCACAATAGTTTTTATTTTTATGAAAACTATACTCTTGCGCAATCGGATGGAAAGCGCTGACAAAATGTTCGGCGCAATCCAACATTTTGTGCAAGTCAGTTGGGCCAGCGCAAACTGATGTCTCGCACAAGTATGTTTGCGCAACCTGACGTCTTGCACACGTTGGCTGTGTTGGCACAATCTGATCACTTGTGCATATTGATTATTGCTGGCACAATTTGATAACTTACGTAATACTGACTGTGCTGGCGCAATTTGATAACTTGCGCAATGCTGACTGTGCTGGCGTAATCTGATAACTTGCGCAAATTGATGATCTTTTGTAGAAACTTTTTGTTTTGCATGTATTGATCCTTGTTTCTTTATTTGATGCAGTTAACCTCAGGGAAGACCCCAACTATGACGTCTTTGCAGGATCCTTGGTTGAACCTGAATACAAAGAAGATCTATCTCATGTGACATTTCCTCAGTACGCCTTACCGTTATCTCGGCAAGCCGTCTTGACTGCACAGGACAATGAGACTTTGCTATGTCTGATGAACGGGCAGCCTCTGCAAACTGCTGACACCGTCACTCATAAGAAGCCGTTGTTCTTGTTTGGTGAAGCCTTTGACAAGAATTCTTAGCCAAGACCTCGTATGGAACAGACAATTTTCCAGAGGGGCGAGAAAACAATCCTTCTGCCGGAGATCTCTAGATGCCTTCCTCTATCTCGATATGCCTTCGCAAGCTATCCCAGAAGAATGGAATGGGATATAACTCCACTTCAGCAAGATCGAACAGGGAACATCTAAGTCAAGAAGGGGTCTGGCAACAAAGATATATTCTACAGTTCCTCTTAGCGGCATAGCTCCTTGCTTAGAGGACTAAAGCCTGGCTGTATCCCGCCAGAAGATTCTTCCTTGCTGCTACCAGTGAGAACTCCTATATTCGTAAATGAGTTTGCAAAGGTAGAAGGAAGGTATCCGGATCAGGAGTTACGGCTGACAGGCCTCGTGAACCCGGATAATAAGAGATGGATCTGTATAGCCAATTGGATATCGATCTAATTTGAAGAGCGGCTTAAGGAGATTGATCTATACCAAGTAGTGTATGCCACTGTTTATGGCTTTCCCCCCAATCCTCATCTATTCCTCGCGTTGGCCGAGAGATACAACTATAGAACCGGGACTTTCATGATGCCCCGTGGAGAGATTGGGTCAGCTTTATACGATATGAAGTACATCTCCAGCCTGCCAATGGGGGATATCCCCTATAAAGAGTTTGTCCCAACAAACGATGAATTGGACAGATTCCACCAAGAGAACGCTGATATGGTGACTGTGTTTGAAGAACTCCTTTGCCACTACAAGATATGTTCTCTCTACTATAAGAGTGGCACGTCCGGTACCTACTATTCCATAAAATGGTTGCCATACCTTTTCCTCAACCATATCATTGAGAAGAAGACCAAGGAGCACGAGAACTGCCATCTCGACTACTTTCGACCACTTAGCAATATCGAAGTGATAGGGCTGATGGAGACACATAAAGATATAGATATCAAGATCAAGGATGATCTCCAATGTCCTCCTTTCAAGGAAGGAGACATTATTGAGAGTTACATGAGGATGGGCTATAGGCCCATGTCGAAGGAGGCCCAGCTGGCGGGTTTCCTCACTTACTAGCTCCGACGATATGTCGTCCCTGGGGCCAGTGTAGTCGATCGCTTCCATCGCGGTATACTTTTTACTGCTGTCCGTCTGGTCTTCGACTACCGGATGGATCTAATGTCAGCAATGACATGCAGAGTGAACCCTGGCCTTCGCCTCTATGTCGATTCAGTGATTAAAGGAAAAGGAGAGAAGGGAAGTTTTCCTTGGGTAGAGCTCCCATACACATATCTGTTTGGATGGCTGCTTCTCCATCATCCTTCACTAATGAACCCTGATATGGGGGCAGTGGGCGGCAGCTTTTTGAGAAGATTTTCTAAATGCAAGTGGATTTTTACCACTTTGAGAGATTGCCGACGTACACTGAATCTTGGTAGAGGATGGAGCTTCTACTGCGTTACCCCTCCAGTCGGTTATGAGCATATGTCTACAAATCTTGTGGACTCCGGAAGGATGCAGCCTTTGGGCCACACAGCTTTTGATTGGCTGAGGACAATTCGGCTGTCACACCTGGTATACATGTTCGAGGATGAATTCTATCTCGAGCCTTATCTCCCTAGCCGTTTTGCACACCAATTCGGTTATGACCAGTTCCACATAGGTAATGCTATCACATGCCTACAAGGAAAAGGGTTTTTAATTGATGGAGCCCGGGCTTGGGCATATTACAATGCTCGGGACACGAGGACGACGTTCTCGATGCTGTCCAGAAATGATCGAGGTCCTCGTATGCTGTATACGTACTCGATCTTCTATACATCAGCAAACACTTTTGCTGAAAACTTCAATCTGGCAGACAATTTCGCGACTGCGACTCGGTTCAAGAAAGGAGCACCTGTTCTGGTGCTTCCTGGAAATGATGAGGAGCATCAGCCAGCCGACGCACCATTAGAAGCTTCAAGAGATGCCAACTTTCCTGAAGAAGTCAACGAGCCGCTGCACGTCTCTCTAAAAGTTGTAAGATCTCCGGCCAAGGAGAAGAAGAGAAGGGCAGAAGAACCTTCTTCTCCAGTCTCTAAGAAGAAGCCTGTTTTAGAATCATCGGAAAGGGTCACTACCCGGTCGCAATCTCGGCAACAGGTTGAGTCAATTCAGAGAGAAGAGGCGATGACCCCGACCTCCATTCAAAGACAAAAACATTCTATAGACGTAGAGAGCCCGAAGAGACCTCTACACAAAAAGAAAATAGTCTTCAAAAGAAAGAAAGTAGTCGCTCCTCCAAGACCTATCCTGGCATCAGTCCTGATTAGTGCGGTCGCAGGAGTTATGATGCCGTCTCCTACACCTGCCCCTTAGCCCAGACAGGAAGCTCCCAGTGCAGAGAAGAGGGACGAGGTTGTAGAGCCAAGAGAGGATGAAGCGCGATCTCCTACACTTGTACCAAAAACTGCCCATCTTCTAGCTTCTCCAAGATCACTTCGTGCTGAAGAAGACAAATTAATGATTGAGGCTCTAGACGACTGTGACTTCGGCTTCCATGATGATATAGATTCGGTTGCTGCAACTGATAGTGAGGAAGCCCGAAAAAAAGGTACGGATGATGAAGAGACATCAGCAGAGACTATTGATGATACTCCGAATTCGGAAGAGGATGCTGATGCTTATGCATCCCAAGAAAAGAATGCTGTTAATGACAAAGCACCGGAGGATGCTACTGTCACTGATCCGAGAGGTATTGAATAATATTGACAATCTTCTTTTATAGAATAAATGACTGACATCTTAACTTTCATTTATACAGAAATTTAATCTTCTCCAATTCCTCCAGTATGCACTGATATAGTGCCAACAACAGCGATAGCTAGCAGCAGCCGACATTTTTCAGGCGGCTCTGAAGCAGGAAGTAGTCAGGCAGTGATGTCTGAAGCTACTTCTGCGAGGTTGCAACCCATGTCAACAGACGACAAACGTGTCACTAGACCCAGCAATGGTAAGATTGCCCATATTTTTTGACCTTTTTTTATAGTCGCTAACGACAACAAACTGATGGCGTTTATTTGATTTCGCAGAGGAACACCTGGGAGGGGCGACTAGCTCCACCATGGCTCCCTTGTCTAGAGAAACCTCAGCTCATGTTCAAGAAGATGAACGTCCACCTGTACAGGCATTACTGCTTCAACTTCCACAGGAGTAGTTGCTATACCTGGTGCAGCAGCTACCAACAGATTTATAGTTGGTTCCTTCACCAACCTCTTCTTCACTTCATTAGGACCCTTAGTAGAAAGGGTGATGGAGAGAGAGAGTATTGGTTTCATCACCGTTAGAAATCCAACTACTTATTTGATCAGCGCCATCCGAAGCCAGGGTGATGAAGCTCAAGCTATCTATCTTGAACATATACTGGATGAGCTGGAGGAATCAATTAAGATTTACAAGGATCTTAATCGGGGGGAGGTAGAGCCCTTGGTAAATGCTGAGTTTGAAAGGATGACTCGCGAAGCTGCAGTCACAAAAGCTGCTTTCTAGACTTTCTTGGACACTTATGCTACAAAGGCTTCAGAGTATGATTCCCAGATGGAGATAATAGCATCTGCTGTTGGGGAGAAAGAAAAGACGGTTGCTGAACTGAAGGCGGAGTCTGTTCGAATTCAAGAAGAGTTGAGAATTATTCAGCTTGCTCTTGAGGAAGAGACTACCCAACATGAAGCTGCCGTTCAGCAACTTGACATTCTAACTCGTGAGAAGAATGAGTTTGTCAAGACTCATCAAGATGAAATCACTCGCCAACTAGTGACTTTGCCATCCTTTGACGATGAATCTGGAATGGCGGAAGCTAGAAGGCGGGTGTTGGACTCGCGTGAAGGACAACTCCATTCTTTAAAGCAGCAGATAGCTAACTTGATGACACCTCCAGCGGAATAGGAAAACTTTTTTGTATTTTCTCTTTATGACATGGCTTTTTGTAATGCCTTTAATTTTGATCAATAAAAAAGATATTACTTTTGTGGCTCTATTATTTATTGCAAATAATAGCGATAGAAGATATATTCAGAGGTTCCGGACATGATATATACTCTTGATGTAGAAAATAATTATATTCATTATATCTGCTCAGAGGTAATATTGACATGGCAGAATATAATTTGTTGAATGTCATTATTTCGGTAGACAACTTAATCAGAAATAAATACGTGACAATTTGCTGATATGGATGAACGGATGAATCGTCAAAATGAATGGAATAAACAGGTGAACCGTCGAAATGAACGGATGAACCGTCTGATGAATTGAATGAACGGGTGGACCGTCGGATGGATGGAATGAACGGGTGAACCGTCGGATGAATAGGATGAACGGGTGAATTGTTGAATGGATGTAATGAACGGGTGAACCATCGAATGAATGGAATGAATGGGTGAACCGTTGAATGAATAGAATGAACGTTGCGAAGAATGCGTCGCTTCGAAGTTTTAAGAATCTCTGCCTATAAATAGAACAAAAATTTAGATGGAATGATTACTTTCACTTTTCAACACAAAGATGTCGTCTGGAGATGCATTGAAGAAGGCTGAGATCGCCCCGAAGGTTGGAGCGGGCACTGGGGAACGTCCAGTCGAGATGACCCAACCAAAGTAGATAGAGGCGGGCGAAGGTTCGTCTGCACCCAAGCCACCGCGGGATATATTGGACTTCCTACTTGAACCAGGGACGACGGACGAGGAGGAAGCCATGAGGATGGCCGCTTGCAAATTTCTGGTGGGTTCGAGCAAGGATGTTCTCGGCTCTTTTGCCGATTATGTTTTTGAAAAGGACGGTAGTGGTCCTCGTCCTGTCTTCAAGAAGGACGATAGTGATTCCCGTCCATGATATCTTGTAACATCATTTATGATGAAATAAAATTAAACTTTATTTATGAACTGTCTGATCATATTTATATGAAATCCCTGTTATATTTATACATCGTATTTTTTAAGGAATTTGTCATTGATGGGCATCATTGCAACTCGACCATCCAACTCTGAGAGTTGATAGGCTCTATTTGAGAAGACTTTGCTTACGATATATGGACCTTCCCACTTTGCGTCGAATTTGCCCTTGCTCATATGAGTCATGGTCATAGGACGTCTGGCGGTTATAACCAATTCTCCTTTCTGAAAGGCTCTGACTTTAACTTTGCGATTGAAAGATTTTGAGATTCGGGCTTGATATAACTCAATATGCTGTTGAGCTAATAACCGTTTCTCGTCGAGCACTTCTAATTCTTGAAGTCTAAGAAGATCGTTGTTCTCTGTAGTGAGCTCGTTGGCAATGGCAATCCGTAGGGATGGAATCTGAAGTTCCAAAGGTAGAACTGCTTCACAACCATATACAAAAGAAAGAGGTGTACAGCCTATAGGGTTACGGACCGTAGTACGGTAGGCCCATAGACATTCTCCGAGTTTCTCACTCCAATTTCGTTTGTTAGTAGATGCAAACTTCTTAAGGAGTTTGATAATAGTCTTGTTAAATGCTTCAGCTATACCATTAGCAGCAAGATTGTAAGCTGTCGAAGCGACATTGTCAATCCGTTGACCGTCACAAAACCTGGTAAACTTCTGGCTAATGAACTGTGGTCCATTGTCGTGAATGGTCCTTCGAGGTACACCAAATCTATAGATGACATGGTGTTTGACAAAGTTGATGACGCTACTGGTCTTAACTTCAGCCAGAGGTATAGCTTCAGCTCATTTGGAGAAGTAATCGGTTATAGCTAGTATGAACCGATGTCCTTTAGAAGAAGGAGGATTGATAGGACCTATAATATCCATGCCCCAGGCTTTAAAAGGCTAGGAAGCAGTCGGATGCAGAAATTCCGATGGTTGGTGAATAAAATCTGCATGGATTTGACAAGCTCGACATTTCCTTGTATATTCGATGGCATCCGTTCCATAGAGGGCCAGTAGTAACCCATGCGTCGGATACGGTCGTGTAGTTTAGGACCGGGTTGATGCGCTCTGCAAACACCATCGTGAGCTTCACGTAATACTTGCTTTGCTTCATCACCAGCAAGACAGCGTAAGAGAAGACCGTCATAAGTCCGTCGATAAAGAGTCTTAGTGGTCTGGTTATAGTAGAATCGCAGAGACCGCCGACGAATACTCGTAGCCTCCTTGGGATCTTCAAGAAGTATATCACGGACTACAAAATTGATGAAGGGAGCTCTCCAATCTTTACTGATAATATTGGCTTAAGTAAGATTACTGAACTCAATATTACAATTGTTTTCGATGCAAAATAATTCCCGATTAGAGACAACCACCACCTGCTGTCTTTTGATAGGAATGGATAAGACTTCTGCAAGATTTGCTAAAGTATCTGCTTCGGTATTGCAAGCTCGGCAGACATATTCGATGAAGAAGGCTTTGAATGATGTAGATATTCTGATTGCCGATTCATGATAAGGCACTAGATCTTGATGACGAACTTCATAGGTTCCTCTAACCTGGTTAACAACCAGCTTGGAGTCACCATTGACTTCAAGATATTCGACATCTAGTTGTTAATTTAGCTAATTGAAGACCAATGAATAGAGCATTATATTCTGCTACATTGTTGGAGCAAGGTTTATCTAGGGAATAGGCTCTTTGGATAGTTGACCCGTCTGGAGAAACAAGAACAACCCCAACTCCTGCGACAATGGCACCATTCGGCCCGATCCTGGATGCTCCGTCGAAGAATAGACGCCAAGTAAGAAATACTTCGGACATCATATTTGATTCCAGTATTTCATCTGGAATTTCATTATAGAGTTTGGATGTCTCTGGTATAGGATGAGCTGCTAAGAAGTCCGCCAGTGCTTGACCCTTGACAGACTTTTGTGGAACATAAACTATGTCATATTGGGCTAGTAGAATGGCCCATGTTGCTAACCGAGAATTGAGTGTTCTGGGTTTCTTCATTAATACCCGAAGAGGATTAACTCGGGATATGACATGAATAGTTTGTCCAATGATGTAATGCCTTGTCTTTTGAACAACAAACATAAGAGCTAAGCATTCTTTTTCAACCGGACTATAACGATGTTCAGCACCAATCATAGTACGACTAAGATAGTAGATTGCTTGTTCATGGCCTTCTTTGTTTTTCTGGGCAAGTAAAGCACCCAATGAATGGTCCATAGCACGGACATACATTAAGAATGGTATGCCTGAGATTGGTGGCACCAAGACTAGTAGGTTCATGAGATATTGCTTTATATCCTCAAATGCTCGTTGACATTCTTTCGTCCAAATGAAAGATACACCCTTCTTCATTAGTTGAGTAAACGGTCTGCAACGTCCAGACAGATTTGAAATGAACCTCCTGATGTACGCAAGTCGACCTTGGAATCCTCGTAGCTCTTTTAGGTTGCATGGAGGATGCATCTCTTGAATGGCTTTGATCTTCTCGGGATCCACGTGTATACCTTTAGAGGTAATTACAAAGTCGAGAAATTTACCACTAGAGACACCCAAGAATGACTTGGTGGGATTCATTTTCAACCGATGTTGGCGCATCAAATTGAAGATAGTTCTTAAATCTTGAATGTGATCTTCCTTCAGACAACTCTTAACAGCAATATCGTCGACATAGCATTCGACAGTCTTACACAGATGATCATGAAAGATGGTACTTATAGCTCGTTGGTAAGTTGCACCAGCATTCTTGAGACCAAATGGCATCACGGTATAGCAATAGACTCTGCGAGGAGTACGAAAAGAAGTGTGTTTTTCATCTTCAGGATTCATCCGAATCTGATTGTATCCGGAGAATCCGTCCTTGAAGGATATCCTTTCGAACCCACAGGTGTTGTCAATCATGACATCCGTAATAGGGAGAGGGAACTCATCTTTTGGACAGGCTTCATTAAGATCTCGGAAGTCAATGCAAACTCGAACTTTGCCAGTCTTCTTCAAGACTGGGACAACGTTGGCTACCCAATCAGGATGTTGTTCTTCTCGAATAAAGCCACAAGCGATGAGCTTCTTAACTTCATCGTCGATCGCATCCATCATTTCTGGTTTGAAGCACCTTTGATGCTGTTTGACGGGTTTTACATTAGGCAAAATATTCAGTTTATGAGTGGCAATTTTAGGATCTAAACGTGGCATGTCTTCATAACTCCAAGCAAAGACATCAATGTATTCTCGAATAAGAAGAATTAATTCTTGCTTATCTGCCTCTGGGAGGTTCTTGCTAATGAATATCGGACGAGGTGACCCGCTTTCTCCTACATCAATTTGAACTAACTGATCTTCGGTAGGAGGTTCCCGTTGTTCGAATCGGAGTTCCCATTGGGTATCCATTCATTGAGCCCAAGGATCTGTTTTCGAGATTTTCTTCGATATCTTCATCATAACCTTCCGGGAGTTCAGCGGAGACCATGTTAGAAGATACGATCAATCGATGAACCTGGACAATGCAGGTGTCAGAATCCCATAATCTGGAATCAGAAGAATTAGAGCGTTCCTCACTATCGGATTCGGAGACTTCCGGAGATAAGACCGGAGGTGAAGCATATCTGAGACCTCTTTTTGTCCTGCTGTAGTACATCTCTGATTTTTCTTTTGGAACAACCATATGGATAGGAGTTCATCTACCTTTACCGTAATTGAGGCCATTCTTGAAGTCATAACCCATCTTTCGGATGATGTCTTTTGATTGTTGACTATAACGACGAAGTTGGAGACGTCCCATATCGTTATTTTTGCTATCATCCGTATAGCTGAATTTTTGTTCTGGTCCTTTACTAAAAAGTATTGGACTCTCGTCTCTCTTTCGAGAAGGGACAACAAAGTATGACTCATCTGGGTGTTCGAGTAAGACCTCTGTTTGAAGAGATTGTATAACTCCCATTGTAAATGACTGAAAGCTGTCTAACATATCCAAATAGCACTTAGCATGATAAATGACATCAGTATACTGGAAATGAGATGCTTTTTCATTGATTTGTACATCTGTATTTACAACAGGACCTTTAGCCTTAGCAGGCTTGGTCAGATTGATTACAAGAGGGGAAGAAGAAGAACGTGGAGGAGGATTGGACTTGTTGCGATGGAGGTCGATAACAAGCAGCTCAGAAGAGGTGAGCTCTCTTTGATCTTTGTTACGACGGAGGTCGATAACAAGCGGCTCAGAAGAGGTGAGCTCCCTTTGATCTTGACCACCATCAGTTGATTGCTTCTGGACTGGCAAGTGAATAGCCAGTAGTTTGGAGGACTGAGGATGAGAAACACGTCCTTTGACAGGTATGATGAGGGTGTCATTGGGCACTGCTTCTTGTTCTTCTTCAATGTCCAGATCCAGTACTACCTTCATGAATTTATCTTTATACATGCGAGCATCGTTACAATATGCTTCGACACCTTTAAAAGGGTAGAGATCCGCAACCTCTTTTTGAACCTCTCTATTGTCATCAACGTATTTGAAACATTGATGGAGAGTCGAAGGAACAATGTTGTGTTCGTGAAGGAATGGTCTCCCCAAAAGTGCATTGTAAGAGCAACCATGGTTGTCTATAATGTAGAAGGTCACCTTTGTGCGGAGATTGCCTATTTGGAGTTTTAGGCGAATCTTACCCAGAGGCTCACTCCTTTCTTGGTTGAACCCCAGGATGGTGGTGATTGTACCAAAAAGACTATGTACTGGGATCTTCAGTGCATCTAGCATTGTCTTTGGCATGATGCTGAGTGCTGACCTTGGATCTATCAGAATACGATCGACTTTTATCGAGTCGACATATCCTATATAGTATAGAGGACGGTCATGTTGATTGTCTTCCATTAACATGTCATCCTGTGTGAAGGTAATGTTTGGAATCAACTCTAACACACTGTGACGATGGAGGCAAGAGACAGGCTCTGCTTTTGACTTATTTAGAAGGGTTAGACAGGTTTTTGCCTGCATTAAAGCTTCACTCAGAGTTTCTCGAGTCTCTTTGGAGAGGCGCAAGAGCTTGAAGATTGACAGCCTGGCCGGTGTATTGGCTAGTTGAGCCAAGATATCAAAGTTATATGGCTTCTCAAGTCCAGAAGGAGATGACTTCTTCAAAGGCTTGTCGAAGCGGACTTCTTGTTTGCCTTTGTCGACTACCGTCGACTTGGGAAGAGTAGGTTCTACAACCAGTGAGGATGTAGAAGGGATGTCCTCAGTGGAAACAGGTTGCACCGGAGCAGAATCAGAAGAAGAAGCAGGGTTTTCTTGAGTTTCAGAAAATTCCCGTAGATAGGCTTTCCCGGACCTGGTACCTAGCAGGATTTCCTCTTCAACTGTGGGGTCAAAAGACACCATATTGCAGATCTTTGTTCTGCCCTTGGAGCGATCTTTTTGCTTAGACGAGGAAGGAGCCTTGAAATCTGCAACAAGGTCGGGGTGGATCCATATAATCTCACCGTTATCAAGGGATAAGGGGACGAGACCTTTACTCCGTGGAGGAGGGAGATTCTCGATCTCAAGAGTGGCCTTGGGGATAGGGATGATACCATGTTGTATCATCTGTGGAGGGAAGTTACCGAACTGTACTGAGACCATATTTGCGGTAACAGTCTTCTCATATTGTTGAAGGGTGACAACACCAGCGTTGACGAGCTCTTGAATTTTTCCTTTGAGCACGTAACATGCTCGAGTGGGATGCCCAATGAACCTGTGATAAACACAATATTTGGGATGATCAGTCTTACCGACCTCGTCAGGCTTCTTCGGGTCTGGGAGTTGGAGCTTATTGCTTTTGATCAAGCAATCGAAGATGCTCACGGTGTCGTTATCGTCAAATAAGTACTCTACTTTCGGACGAGGTTCCCTTGGTGGAGGGGCAGAAGGAGTAGGAGTAGACGTAGGTGGAGCTACGTTAACAGCCAGGGATTCTTTGTTCTTCAAATTGATGTTCAAAGTCCCTTTACCCTTGTGGTTGTTCTGGCGATTACCGCTACTAGATGTCGGGTGTTCATTCCGGTCGGGGTTAGACATGTGTACCCCGAACTGCTTGAACTTGTCAGCACTAACTTCAGCTGCTTTAGCATTGACAATGAATGATGGCCAGTCTTGAAATTGAGTTGACCCCATCCACATGCTGATAATAGGCAAAAGATTTGCTTTGCAGGTATCTATAGTGACAGCGGCCGGAGTTCCAGGAGGCATCTTTAATGCTTCTCGGCGAAATCTTTCAATAAAACTCTCAGCAGTTTCATTATTTCTTTGTTTGATCTTGTTGAGGGCCGACATGGTCATGTCGTTGATTCCTTCATAGAATCGTTCCAAGAAGATTTGTTTAAGACCCGAGAAAGAAGTGATACAGCCATCAGGCAAGCTTCTATACCAATCGTATGCTACACCGGCTAAACAGCCGACGAATACCCTGGTAAGAATAGCGTCATTTGGCTGAAGTTGAACAGTCATTACCTTAAAGTGGTTAATAAACTGACTCGGAGAAGTGCTACCGTCAAACAGCAAAATTGTAGGAATCTTGTACTTTGGAGGGAATGGGACTTCCTTTCATTCAACCGGATAGGGTTGTTTGATCCCCAATCTCTGTAAGTTGTCTTTCTCTTTGAAGGCCTCGAACTGAGTGCGCAAGAGTTTGACAGCTTCATTAGCATCCTCCGATAAAGAAGAAGGAGCAGGCTAAATTATAGTGTTAGGGGGAGGAACAGCGTGGTAAGTACTACCCCCAGCTCCTGACTGACTGGGTGTGGGTTGAATTTGTACAGGGGTATTTGAGGAGATACTACCCCCAGACCTGCATTAACCGGCATCGATGATGCTATAATCTCAGGGTTTGCAGCAGGTACGGTCGATGGTACTGTATGTTAAGCCATGATGATAGAATGCATACTTGCAACCATTTCAGCCATGGCCTTCAGCTTGTCCTCCAGTGCAGCTATTCGTTGTTCTTGACTAGCCGAACTAGAAGCATCTGGATCTTCAGTGACAACGTAAGCTGTCACTTCTCTAGGTACAGTAGAGGACACTGTCTGTTCAGAACTTTCGCTGTATGCATCATAATCAGAGAAAGAATCATCTCCTGAATAAGAAATAGGAAGATGACCAGAAGGTTCTTGGAGAAGATTCCCATGCCCCATTGTGTTTCGACTTCGGGATCGGGTGTGTCGAAATACTCATTTAGAAGATTCTTGGAGTAAATCTAAGTATCGTTGGCTGGGCCTGCGTGGATTGCCGTGTTTGGAGCACTTTCTACCCCAGTGTCCCGAGAAGCCATGTTGACGGAAGCATAAAACACTTCGTCTTCATCTTCTGCCATTGGTTCAGAAGTTGCAAAATTCAGACGATCGAAAACAGATCGTTTTATTGTCTGGCAACAGTACTTGATGACAACCTTGTGATTACAATGATGTTCAAGTAGTTGAACTGGAGGTGTTAAGATGTTGTCCCGTTTTTGCTTGAGGTGCTCTCGGAGGTCAGGAATAATGACGGGACGAGAAGAAGTCTGAGAGATATGTTCTTTGACAACATTCATAACATGGTTCCGGTTCTTCAGATGTTTTATCCCGTGAGTATACAGGGACGTACTTACTTCGTTAGCATAGGTGTCAGGATTTTTCATCCTGGAAGTTTGCCTCTGATGCAGGTTCATCTTCGGCATTGGCTGCTTGCGTTTCGCCGAAGTTGATGTATACCGAGGTCTATTGAGATAATCCCGTAGATCAGCAAACTCACCCCCAGGGGTTTCTGTCTGAGACACCAGTAATTTTTCCTGTTTTGAGCGGGATATCCGGAGAGTTGGGAGATCTTGGAATTTCGCTACCGGAGTAGGCAGAATATCTCTTTGATCAGTACATTTCCCTTTGGCAAGGAGAGAAGAACTCTTGTTTGAGAAAGTTCTTGTACTGATTAGTGCCGAGGCACGTTCAGATGGAACTTCTACGATAAAAATCGGAGAAGACTGAGAAAAGACCAAAGGACCTTTTTCCTTCTTTTGTGAAGAAGGGTTGGCTAAAAAGCATTTCCTTCTGTTGTATTCCAAGTCGTGGAACGAGGAAGTTCGAGAAAAGACCAACGAGCCTTTTCCTTTGTTCTGAGGAGGAGGAGGAACAGTCAACAGACTACCCCCAGTGGATTGCGCTGGAGCAACAGGGTGTTTGGAAAGAGGAGCATAGTTTTTCCTCTTGCTGTGAGAAGAAGGGAGATTAGCCAAAGGGCTATCCCTATTAGACTGCGCTGGAACAGCTTGCGCAGATATTGAAGTGGCAATAGGCACATATTGCGCTTGGGAAGCTTTGACAGATGGCCTTTTGGCCACAGAAACTGTAGTTTGTGCAGCAGGAGTCCTGGCTTCAGAATATTTAAGTTGCACTCTGGTTGCAGGAGTAGTGGATTGCTCAGGAGGAAAGGAGGTCGCCAACTGCGCTGGGGGGAGAGTAGTCTTACACTTTGTCAGAGTAGCACGTGGGATGCGCTGTGGCAGAAAGAGCAGTGTGTTGCGCAAGGGCAGAATTTGCTACTGGTTCCTTGGTAGCAGAGACAGCAGGTTGTGCAGATGATTGTGCAGAGGACTGTGCAGAGGACTTTCGAGTCCACACTGAACGAACCTTGCTCTTGGCAGAGGTTGCAGTGCGACGAGTAGCACCAGAGTTGATCATCGCCTAGTAGGCAGTCTTTTTGATCTTCACAACCAGCGTCTTCTGCGTCTTTCTGATAGACGCAATGTCACATTGAGTTATCACTTCCTCGTCGAAGGAGAAAGTCGTCCCCAGCAGAGTCGCCATTTTGTTTGCAAAAACAAAAGTTCTTTATTTCACAAACTTTGTAAGAAGATTACAATTGACTTATGGGAAAGTACAACTATAGGAATCCGATTTGAAGACGATCGCTTTATCCCTTGGACGATGTGAACTTTGAAGACGATAACCTCTGAAGAATGCAGCAGCACTTTGACAAGAGCTCCTGATCTCTGGTGATAATAATGATCTGATCTCCTCAATGAAGGACTTGAAACTATATTTATAGAGTTCTAGAAATAACTAATTTGTAGTTATTCTGAACTGCACAGGCTGGATTGCGCAGGCATTGAACTGCGCAGACTACCAGTTGCGCTGGCTTTTGGTGGTTACCCAATCATGGGCTAACTGTATTTAGACGCGTGGCATTGTCTGATTGAAATGCGCTTGATCGTGTACAGGAAGCTGCCACGTGTTAAGCAATTGTTGGCATGTAAGCCACGTACAAAATATCAGTTATCTTGGTGGATCGTGCCACTTGAACAGCGCTAGCTTCAGACTGCGCTGGGATCGAACTGCGCTGAAGAGGATCTGGCAGACTGCACTTCGGTTGGGCTGGCAGATTGTGCTAGAAATTGACAGCTGGACCGCGCTAGGATTTGGACAGCTGTCCTAGAATGCGGCGCGGCTCAAGAAACGAAGAGGCTCCTCGCCTTTCGGGCTGTCAGTTGTTAGAAGATCTGATTTTGTGTTAGTTAATGATGACGTTGTCACATCAGCGTAGCGCGCTTGGATATTGGCACAGTTCGCCCTCGCGTAGTTGATTTGTTGTGCAATCTACTTCCTGCACAGTTCATTAAATGGTGCACAATTTGGTTTTTATTACTTTTTTGATGGGTGCAACTTGATTTTTAGGACCTACACGGGCGAGGCGTAAAGTTCGGTAAAATGACTTCAAACATGATTACTAGTTTAGGATACCATAGAGGATAGAAAAATGCCCTGTGTGACCCATAAGATCCAAATCCAATACTAGTGGAAGTTAAGTAAGTTGGGTAGCATGTCTCCCAACCTAGCATTCCACGGTCCTTGTGACCTATTGACGAGGTAATTGACTGACACTAATAGGTTTACCTGGAATATAGAATTTAGAAGTCCATAACCCATTGGTTGACCAAGGTCTTATGAATAAGAAGATAGTAGGAAGACTGTATAAGCAAGAACACTGGGTAAGGTTTTGATTCTCACAAAACTCGAACTACTTGTGCCTTCTTTCGAAAATCTCGCATACTCGTATTTTGACTATTTTGACCAATGCCGCTATCAAAGCCTAGTTTTGCAAGCTCACTCTGTTCTCGAGCTTGATTCAAGACATATGTTTAGTGAGGACGCCTACTAACATGTTGTTTATTCAGAATAGATGTATTACAGTCTGATCAACCGTAGTGCACTCGGTTCGCTCTCTCTTTGATTATCCCATGTGGATTGAGATATCGAGGTATCTAGAATCTCATCCGCGACTGGATTGACCATTCCTCTTGAATTATACGTTCGCCTTTGAATCACAAAATTGTATTCAGTGACATCTCCCTTGAACTCTTTATTGCTTTGTCTTCCGCTGATTTGGAAAGATGAAAGCTCGTGATTGGTAAATAGAATACAGAGTATCCTTCTGTGGCTATGATAGTTGTATATATAAGTGTAGCTACCATCAGCCAGCCATGTGATTGAGTTATTCATTCTCCTCTCGACCCTCAAACTGCTATTGAGACCTTCTAGCCATCTGAATTTGAGAACGATTAGGGTTTACCCTTAGTCAAATGACAACCTAGGAGACTATCTATTCTCAAGAAACCAATTATTGTGAGCCCTAAATTATTTGCTTGAAGCTTGCTTTAACTAGCAACCCCTAAGCCCATACCCCTTGAAATCTTGTGACAATAGTCTGGCAGGCTTAACACAAATAGCGATTCACGACTCAGTTGTTTGAAATCTTTTCAAATGATGTGCCTTAGAGTTGGTTACCCCGTCGATAACTCTTGTATACTGTGGACGAGTAGGTTATTCTATTTTTTGACCATGTGTCATTGTACACGCTCATTTTCTATTTAATGAGGAAGATCCTTGACTTGACTATATCTACCATATCCCGTTACGTTGTGCCTTATTCTTTATTAACAAGAGTCGAGGTAAAGTATCCGGACTTTGAAATTCCTCTAGTCTCATTATTCCTAAAACCATGTCATAGCTTCTAGGGTGAGTAGACAATAAGCCTTCTAAAATTTTGGGATATACGAGTATTATCGATTGAGTAGAATAATTTTATTAGGATGATAATTAGTGCCCCATGGACTCCCACTTTCCATTTAGATCATTTTTGACCCCGGCCGTGTCATTAATATTCGGAGCACGAGACCACCTATTACCTTCCAACCAATTTCATATGCAAGATTTAGACGAGTCTACTTTCATCTAGGTATATCATGTCCCACTCAAACACGTCCCCTCGTACTCTATTTTTATGGTACGACTTTTAGGTCAAAAGGACTAGCTATAACCCATACCATAATATAGGTATACTTCCCGACTTCCACTAGAGTCTCAACCATGACTCGAACCTTTCGACCCAATATATGGTTGTGGTCTACTCGAAGCCACTACGCACATGTCACTAGTATGCCATTCAATTGTGTCTTCTCGTGCTACTTAAACACAAAAGTCACGGAAGAAGCATTCTTGGGCTTTAGGGACCTAGCTAACCAACCTGACTGGCAACTAGCTCAACCACTTGGGTGGAAGCCTATTCTAGGTTACCCTACCGAGTAGAAATAGTTTTATCATTGGAATCTTGTCCAGTCAATATAGATTGAAATCCGAGGTTCATCCAACCAGCGATTGATGTCCAATCAGGGAACCTATTAAGATCCAGTAAAACCCATCCATACGTACCACTATTTTTGGACTGTAAACCGAACTATTTATAATAGGTCCCTATACCTAATATGTAGTCTCCCCTTAGAATGAGAAGTCATTCGTAACCATTATTCCATCTACTTGGATGTTGTGATACGATCTGGTATTGCATTTATATCTCTTACTCGTGTGTTTAAATAACCACGAAAAAGACCACAATCTTGATTTCTCAAATTCAGTCATATTTTGGAATGTTGTTTAGAACTTTGAGAACATAATTTCTGTATTGTATGGATTGCAAGCCCCTCTAAGAAACGAAGGGTTCTTCGATTTAGTAAGTGATTAGACTAGAGTAGCCCAATCTAGCAAATAGGTCAATGGTTCATAAAACTTTCCTTCTGTCTGCATCATTGAATACTCTCTGCCGCGCTGGAAACTTCATATTCCTCTCGATTGTTCTTCCTTATCTTCCTGTCCTTCCTATTGTAGAGTGACGAATGGTCATTCTTATTAGAATTTACCAACATTTTGCCACTAGTGTAAATTTTGTTGCTTGTTAAATTTTGGATTGCTTGGTAGATAAGAGAGGATTATAGATGCAGTATACAGTTGGTATCTATTGGTAGCAATTTTAGAAGATTATAAAGTTTTAAGTGACATAGCTTTGAGGGAGTAGTGTGTCCAAAGGTGGGTAGAAGTTCTCGGAGTTTCGTTGTTACAAAATGGCTAGGAGGAGGATATAAACTGTTTTTGAGGAATAAAAAAATAAAATATTCGAGGCGATTAAGGTAATGGTAGATTTTCTTTTAAATTTAAGGAATAGTTATGAATTAGAATTTCGAGGACGAAATTATTTTTAAGGTGGGTAGATTTGTAGCCCCTCTTCCCGGGATTTGGATAATATATTTTATTTATTTATTTATTTGAATTAAATGGTAATTTTAGATTTTTATAGATAATTATTTAGTTAATTTTTACGGTAGATGATTTTAGCCATAGTAGAGTTTTGGAGTACAAGGCGACTAGGAATCATGGCACGGATAGTGCAATGGCGTGCTTTGACTAGTGTATTAGTCCTGATAGGGAAGACCGAGCCATAGCGATGTCCTAACTAGGAAAACCAAGCCAAGTTACGACTTAACCCTTACCGAAGGTTTATTTATTCATTATTTATATTATTGAATTTTAGGGAAATCGGTTATACCATTTTAGTCCGGACTGGACCCGAACTGAGCCCAAGCCCATGTAGTCAGGCGGCACGTCCAATGACATTCGAGTAGATAGAATTTGGTATGAGGGTGTTGCATTTCGTTTTAATAAATTAATGGATATTTTTAAAGTATTCTAAATTAAATATTATAAATATTATTATTAGTGATATTCAGTGACTTTTGCATAAAATCGGTCTTCGTACATTTCGGGATTATTAGACTGCGCATAATGGTATATATACACCATTGATGTTTTATTGAATTTTGTTATTATTATTATCATTAGCATTATTATTATTATCATTATTATTGAGGTTATTATTTATATAAAATTATTTACTAATATTGGTTATGTAATTCATTATCAATAAATATTATTATATATGGTCATATTTATAAAAATAGGCCCTAATCTAGGAATATATAATATGGGGATTTTATTTAGATTTTTGGATATTATTATACTAGTATTCTTATTATTCATAAGAATATATATAGAGAAATATATATATATAAAGCAACAGCTCACGAGATATTGGGGGTCCAATATCTCGTGAGACAAGCAACCCCAAAAACTCGCACGCATAATTTTCCCAGCCCAAACCGAGAAGCCTCGGGTATACATATATACAGTTAGGTATATATATATATATATATATATATATATATAGAATGTGAGACGGGGAGTTGAAGGAAAGAACAAATCGATGCTAAACCTAAAACCCTAATATACCGCGCCTTCCCAGTCTCCTGGGCGGTCACCCCGACGCCGGAGCGCCGCCGGAGGACCGCCGGACGGCGGCCAAGGACACTGCGTGCGCGCACATGCGCGAATGAACAGCAGCGGGGTGCAGTCGGAAGCCCAACTTCGCCACGAATTTCCCGCTGGATCGCTCGATCTTTTGACGAACCGCTTTCTCTGGTATGAACACAACATATATAGCTTTGAATGTCTTCAATTATTTTTAATTCCTACGAACTAGATAGTACGTTAACTCGACACAAAGTCGAGCAAAAACCTGTTTCCCGAACATCAAACAGGACAGTCCTGACCCCGTATTGGAAGACCAAAACTGGTCGAACCATTCAGCAATCAAGGAAATTAATTGAAGGAAGTTATAGAAAACCTATACGAGTTCGAAACCTATCTTTTACTTTTATTTTTCATCTATTAAATCCCTGTTAAAACCAATTCAAAGTTTGACGAAAATGTGTTTTAAAATATTAAAAATATTAAAAAATGCTTCGATACGACGTGCGTCTCGCCAATCCGGGCGACGTGGTCGCGAACCAAAAGCATCAAAAGATGTGTAACGACTTCGTGGTCGTGTGGGCTTTGACTGAATTCAAATTGGTCACGTGTGCGCGACGAATTTGATCCGTATCCGTCGAAATTCACCGTATCGGCCTCTGTGCAAGTTTCTCAATTACTTTGTGCATGCTCGTCAGATCGAGACGAAACTTGCGCCAACAGGACCGTATCGTTTTTCTGGTCCTGTATGCCAAGTTTGGTCCAATTCTGAGTCAGTTGATCGGATTACCGTTTTGCGGGCCCCACGATCCGACTCAACGGGCGATTTTGTGCACGGCCCGCCTGAATCCAACTCTAGACATACGGTTGGATTCGTATAAAAAACTGGATCCGTAGACATGTAGTTTGATGACTTTAGAGACCGCTGACTCTGTCACGCTTTTCGGTGCAAAGCGGGTCCAACGGCGGATATCGTTTTGACCCGAAATTACTGTTTTGTTTCTGTATCCAGAATTGGACTTAAGGACAGGCAATCCTAGCTAAATTGACTATTCTGAGAACATTGGTAATATTTATTTCAGCTTTCGGGACTGTTGTACGGGTTTTGACTACTGTGGCACATTGAGTAGTTCAGAATGTCGGTTTCACCAACAGAGGACCACAGGCGAGTACAGTTTATTGTCTGCATTTCAATATTGATCTTCACTATATTTCATTGATTGGCCATTGATTATGTGATTTTATATTCTATTATTAATTGTTGAGTCGGGAATGTGAAGTACCAACGATGTGTAATCTGACCTTAGACAGTGTAGACAGTGATTTATTATTGCAAAGTAGACAGTGTAGACAGTAAATTATTATTACAAAGTAGATAGTGTAGACAGTAATTTATTATTGCAATTAGACAGTATAAACAGTGATTTATTATTTCAAAGTATACCATGTTTCTTTATTGCATTATTTGCTGTAGACAGTATAACTTTATACAATATAGACAGTGTAACTTTAGACAGTGTAGACAGTGTAACTTTAGACAGTGTAAACAGTATCGTGTAATTGTCCCGAGATCGATCACATATCAAAGGTACTTCTACGATTGGGAAGGTATTTTGTTTATTTATTTGCTACTAATTTTCTGTCTTTACTGTTTATTTTCAAAACTCATGATTGATGTCTAACCTTTGTTTTATATACATTTTTATTTATTGAAATTGCATTCAGTGAATTGTGCTCATTCCATTCCTGACTGGAAACCAATATTTTTCAGGTTAGCCGTGGATTTACTTAGCATGGAAGATACGGGGATACTTGCAGCCAGAAGCCTAGAGACTAGATAGATAGTTGAGTTGTAGTCATTCTATAATTGTACAAGTTTATATTTTCTGCAAATGTAAAACTTATGTCATTATAAATTAAATTAATTTTGTGAATGAGCATTATTTGTGATTTTGATCTTCATGGCCGTGACAGCGTTCTACCGTCGACACTGCGGCGTAGGCTGGCTTGGACACGTCTCGTATCCGTTTTAAAAAAATAGGTGCGGGTCGTGACAGAATTTTTCCAGCCCGCCAAAATGGTGGGTCGGCCCGCCCTGTCCCGCCCCGCCAAATGGTGGGTTATGGTGGGTTACGGGCCGGGCCGTCCCGCCGGCCCGTCTTGACAGCTCTACCTGTTTAGCTAGTTAATCTGAATAGTTTGTCTTTTGCATAATTGTAATTAAATCATACTGCAGCTGAATGCAATTATGTACCTATGACTCTCTGGGCTAGCTAACTTATAAAGCTAGATCTCCATAATCATTTTGATGAAGCATCGGGGACGCCTTACTGTTTTATATCATATGCTCATTAATTGATGTTTTCTTGCTTTGAATGATTGAGACATGATGCTTTGTGAGACCATAGGAGATTTGATTGTAGCTTGCACCCCCTTGTCTCTTGATAGCCACGATCGCCGTATGACGTTTGCATACCTCATATGGAGTAGCTGGCCTAGTTCGCCTCCGTATTCCGGTACTGGACATGACAATATTTTATTGGTGGCCCATGCAGGTCTGATTTTCAGACTTGTAGGATGTTATTATCATAGGAGTCTCAATCAAAACTTGTTCCCTTGATCTCTTGTCCCGTATTCTCTTTCTCACCTTGATTGATAACTTGAATTGCTTCCTCGAATCTTTCTCGTCCTATCTTTTGATATCTTGTATCTTTCCCTATAGGGGTGCTTCTTTCTCAGTAGCTAGCGAGGCCAACAAGGAGGAACATCTAGTAGAGCATGGATCGACGGGGCAGCAGCAGGAAAGAATACCTTCTCCTGACCAGATCCGAGTGGAAGTGATATCAGAGCCAGCGGAACCGCAGGTTCTAGAAACTCCTACACCCCAGCTGTGCCGGCAGCGACGGCAGTACCGGATGCTGTAGCGCTCCTGGAGGTCATCCGGAGATTTTTGGCCACTCAACAGCGTTAGGTGGCAGTCCATCAGCAACAACAGACCCAACAGTAGGAACAAAATGTGCTATTGAATCAGGGGTTACAATTATCCCTTGAGAGAAATGTCATGAATGATTCAGGAGTGTCGGGAAGGTTTTGTCGAATTAACCCAAAATACTTTGACGGCACGGAGGATGCCATCACGGCGGATACTTGGCTTCAGGATATTGAGGCCATATTGGCAGCAATAAAGGTTCCAGCAGGAGAGAAGGTTGACCAAGTCAGACTGTTACTTCAGGATCTCGCCCGCGACTGGTGGGCAACGGAAGAGGTTAGACTGGGGCATCGTATTCTTTGGGGTAGCTTCAGTACTAGATTCAAGGCCAAGTACTTTGGCGTGGTAGCGCAGTACGAGCTACAACAGAGGTTTATCAGTCTCAAGCAGGCTGGTAAGACGGTGGATGGATATACGGCAGTGTTCTGCAGACTGAGTCGGTTTGCACCGACGATGGTGGCTACAGAGCTAGAGAAGGCTATGAGGTTCCAGCAGGGACTTCATTTGGAGATTCTACAGCTGGTAGAAGGTCACGACTATCAGACTTTTGATGCCATTTTAATGGCAGCTCGGAGGCATGAACTCACCCAACAAAGGTTGGCGGCAAGGACTGGAGGCCAGAAGAGGTCTTATTCCCAGAGTAGGGACGGAGGAGCAGTACAGCGAACATCGGCACCAGCACCCGGCATCCCTATTCATGAGTCAGGAGCGCTAAGAAGGACGGCAGTATCAGAGATAACAGCACCAGTTCGGCATTAGCGGCCGAGGAACCAACAACTGCGCTAGGGGGCGCCCATTAGATGTATTTACTGCCGTAAGGAAGGGCACACTAGGGATACGTGTCATTCAGCTAACGGATTGTGCATGAGGTGTGGTAGCCCAGACCATAGGATCGCCAATTGTCCTATAATGCAGAGGCCAGAAGGGCCAGTTCAGTAGTTTTCGACGTTGCCAGCTCCGAGGGCAGCACTGAACAGGGGACCAGTGTTGGCGGTAAGGCCGCTAGCCCAGCGTCTGCCGACGCAGGCTCAGATGCTTCGCCAGGCGCAGAACTAGGAAGGCCAGCAGAGGCCACAACAACAGCATGGTCAAAGGAGACAACAGCAGGGGGCTCAGCAAGGCCAGGGCTAGGCCCAGGCCTTCACCTTATCACTGGAGGACGCACTAGTTTCAGGCGACGTGGTTGCAGGTAATATTTTTGTTACCTTTTTTCTTGTAGTAGCATTGTTTGATTCGGGGGCTACCCACTCTTTTATATCTGTACGATTTGTGACACGTGTTAAATCCTGGAACGGAGCCTAAGGTCGACAGAGTTTACAGGATATCGCAGTCAGAGTTGGAAAAGTTATACCAGCATGAGGAAGAACTGAAGGCAAAGCAGTTTATCCGAGACAGTGAATCGCCCTGGGCAGCACTGGTAATTTTAGTACCCAAGAAGGATGGATCAACGCGGATGTGCATTGATTACCGGCAGTTGAATGCAGTAACAGTGAATAACAAGTATTCGTTACCAAGGATTGATGACTTGTTTGACCAATTGAGTAAGGCCCGCGTCTTCTCTAAGATTGATCTTCGATCTGGATATTATCAAGTGAGGGTCCGGGAGCAGGACATACCCAAGACATCATTTAGATCGCGGTATGGGCATTATGAGTTTCTGGTGATGCCATTTGGACTGACTAATGCCCCAGCCATGTTCATAGATTTGATCAATCACATCTTTGTGCCATATTTGGATACATTTATAGTAGTGTTCATAGACGACATCCTCGTCTATCCCAGATGTGAAGAAGAGCATGAGAAACGTCTTCGGACAGTTTTGTAGACCTTGAGGGAGCATCAACTTTATGTGAAGCTTAGTAAATATGAGTTTTGGTTGGATCATATTTCGTTCCTAGGACACATTATTTCTGGAGCAAGAGAGTCAGTAGATCTGAAAAAGGTTGAGGCAGTAGAGAATTGGCCAGTTCCGAAGACAGTAGCAGATGTGCGTAGTTTCTTAGGATTGGTAGGTTACTACAGAAGATTCGTGGCAGACTTCGCCAGGATTTCGGCACCCTTGATGCGTTTGACATGCAAGGATATAGAGTTTGTTTGGTCAGCTGAGTGTTAGACATCATTTGAAGAGTTGCAGAAGAGATTAATCTCAGCCTCGATCTTGATGCTTCCAGTAGGATCGGAAGGGTTTACAATATATTGTGACGCATCCGGGAAGGGACTTGGGTGTGTATTGATACAGCATGGTAAGGTGATCGCATATACATCTCACCAGCTTCGGGATCATGAGAAAAACTATCCGACTCACAACCTGGAATTAGCAGCAGTGGTATTTTCGCTGAGTTATAGAGGCATTATTTATATGGGGATCGAGTGGAGATCTATACTGATCATAAGAGCTTAAAATATGTATTCATCTAGAGGGACCTGAACATGAGACAAAGAAGATGGTTGGAATTACTGAAGGACTTCGACGTGAATCTTCAGTATCATCGAGGCAAGGCGAATGTGGTAGCAGATGCAATGAGCAGGAGAGGTGGTGCATTCATTTTAACCTCGCAAAGGCATATTTTGGAAGATCTTCAGGCAGTGGGAATTGAAGTGATCTTGCCGCAAGATATAGGAGTTATGGCCAATTTACAGATTCAGTCTACTTTAGTAGAAAGGATCAGGGCAGCCCAGGCAGAGGATCCGCGGATCCAGAAGCTTCTATCAGAATGTGAATCGGGTCTCAGAAAGGAGTTAGTAATCCATCAGGATGGTACACTTAGGCTTGGAAACCATCTTTGTGTACCAACTGGAGACCTTCGATAGGAAGTTATGTCAGAGGCTCATAGTTCTCCTTATTCCATCTATCCTGGAGGCACAAAGATGTACCAGGATATAAAGCAACACTTTTGGTGGAACGACATGAAGAGGGAAATAGCGAGGTTTGTTTCTAAATGTTTGGTATGTCAGCAAGTAATGGCAAAGCAGCAGAGACCAACAAGATTGTTACAGCCGCTTCCTATTCCGGAGTGGAAATGGGAGCACATCACAATAGAATTTGTGACCGGTTTACCTAGATCTCCGGCTGGTCGAAATACAGTTTGGGTAATTCTGGATCAGCTTACGACGGTTGCTTTTTTTCTTCCTTTCAGAGTAGGGTAGTCTACTGAGCAGTTGGCAGAAAAGTATATGAAGCAGATAGTGAGGCAACATGGTGTTCCTGCCAGCATGGTATCATATCGAGACCCGGTTCACCTCTCATTTTTGGCAGAGTTTGTATCAAAGTTTGGGTACCAAGCTGAGGTTCAGTACAGCCTACCACCCACAGATGGACGGACGGAGAGTCAGAGAGAACCATTTAGACATTGAAAGATATGTTACGGGCTTGTACCTTAGACTTTGGCAGAACTTGGGAAGATCATCTTCATTTAGTGGAGTTCTCTTACAATAATAGTTATCAGACAAGTATACAGATGGCACCGTTTGAAGCATTATATGGAAGAAAATGCAGGTCTCTTCTGGCATAGAACAATATGGGAGAAACAAAAATTATTGGGACCAGAAATGATCACGCAGACCGTGGAGACAGTCAAGTTGATTAGAAAGCAGCTTCGAGTTACGCATGACAGACACCAACACTGGGCAGATCAGCATCGTAGGCCTCTAGAGTTTGGTGTTGGTGACCAAGTATTTATGCGGATTTTGCCTACTCGGGGTATCATCAGATTTGGAACCCGAGGAAAGCTTAGTCCGAGATACGTTGGTCCATTTGTAATTCTCGCTAGGGTAGGCGATGTTTCTTATCGTCTTGCCCTTCTACCTTTGCTACATGATGTAAATGATGTATTTCATGTATCTCAGTTGCGTAGGTATGTCCCGGATCTGAGTCATGTCCTCGATTATTCTGAGCTAGTCGTCGGTACCGACCTGACTTACAAGGAGTAGTCTGTATCCATTTTTGATCGGCGAGAGAAGGTGCTCAAGAACCAGACTATTAATCTTGTCCGTGTCGCTTGGGGCCATCACTCACCGGGAGAGTCGACATGAGAGCGCGAGGACGAGATTAGATCTCGATATCCGCCCTTGTTCGACTCAGAAGGTATATTTATCCTTATGCCTTTGTAATATGTTTTCCTGTTTTATTGCACCCACTAGGGTAGATGCTTGTTCTCTAATGTCTGTTAGAATTCATGTGATTGCATGAATATCTAACCTTGTAATTAGTATCTTGCTTGCTTTGATTTCTCTATCTTGTCTTGGCAGAAATTTCGAGGACAAAATTTTTCTAAGGAGGGTAGAGATGTCACTCCCCGATCCCGATATTCGCATTCTTTCATGAATTTTGTACATGGTATCATGTATTTAGCATGTGCATAATTCTATTTATTATTTATTAATTATTGCATGTACCCTTTAAGTATGTTATTCGTGGAAAAATTAGAGCATGTTTAGAGATTAGGGTTTTCTTAAGCCAACCCAACCCTACAATATATTCTCTTTATTTTATCTCTCCTCATAACCTTTTATTTTTTCCCTCAACCACCACCATTAGGCAAGTACAACTTGCTCAAAAGTGGAGATTTGTGTATTTTTCAATCTTAACTTTTTTTTTGATATTATTTGTCTATATTGTTCTTCTCATCATCCTCTACAAGTTTAGTACTTGATATTTTCGATTTTGATGGATGGATTCTTATAGAGCTAAGTTTATAACTTTTTTGTTTTTCTTGGTTTTGATCTCTGAAACTTGGTTATTATCGAGATCTAATGGTTCAATATTGTAGGGAATTCAATTCTACCCAATTTTGGCTTTTGAACCGCTTGATTTCGACTTCATATGAGAAAGTTATGCCATTTTCTTGTTCATGGGTTCTCCACACCTTTTAGTGCTGTAGGGACGATGAACAGTACCGCGCGCAGTGTTTTTGCTGTCGTGCGCTGTGCGTCGTGCGCCGTACTGGCGCGCAACGGGCGTTATGGGCGGTTTTTCTCGCGTACCTTGCAACTTGTGTGCCGCGCGCCCGCGCACCGTGCTTGCACGCAACGTGCATCATAGGCTATTTTGCTCGCGCACGTGGCGTAACTTACGTGTCGCACGCTGTGTACGACTTTCTGCCGCGTGTTGCGTGCCGTGCTTGCGCGCAACATGCGTCGTGGGCAGTTTTGCTCGCGCACTAGTGCGCAAATCACTCCAAATGACTGTTTTTGCCCATTTGAGCTATTTTGTAGCTGAAATCTTGAAAAACTCAAAACATGAAAGTTGTAGATCTTTATCTTGGCTTCAAGAATCTTCATGCCTCACTTTAACCAGAATTCATATGTGACTTATGGCACCTCGCGCACCTTGCAACTCGTGCTCCTCACGTATCTTTTGGTCCTTGCACTTTATACCTTGTGCACCTTGCACCTTGTGCTCCTTTTACCTTGTACTTATTCCCATGCGTCGTTTGTGCCCCTTCAGGACTTGTGTGCACTTCATATCCTAAGTGTGTAGTGCCTTCTTATTATCTTTCCTCTTGTGTCTTGGTCCTCATTCCTGATTTGATTACCTATGTGTGTGTTGGATAAACCTATGTGTGTACTAAGATACAATCTACGTGAGCACCGTGGTGTTGTCCTATGTGCTAAGTGTTCTTACGTGATACCTGCCAGTACATCCAAGAGTCCAGCATTTACATAGCGAATGGTCGGTAGCAATGACGTGGTATGTGTTGTGTATTTCATTACACCAAGAAGGGGTACATACGTATGACTCTATGAGCCAATACATATCCCTTCTTGGGGTACTCGTACATGGTACGACATCTAGGTGAGTGAGCATGTGACCACGACATGTGAACTCCGAGGATAACCTAGGGATTAACTAGGCAACTAACTTGGTAGATTCATTGGGTGGGAAGAATCCCGAGATCGTGCCATACTAGCCACCCCAGGTACAGTCCTGACGTGTCGGGTTGGCCGCCACGAATATGGTTTCATTCGCCTATAGCGGATGACTATATCTGACTTCTATGAGCTATGTGTTATATGTTTTAGCGCGGTAGCCCTCCGGGGGACCGGTACATAATCAATATGCTATATGTTTAATGGTTTTGCTAGCCCTGCTAGGTTGACACGATCTGAGAAACCTTTTAATTAGCATTGCAGGGATAACTCCACCAAATATAAAAAACGTCGTAGGAATGATTCGGCCGCTTGTTGTAAAACCCCTATTTTTTAATTTTTTATTATTTTATTAGAATTCAAACTTAATTTATATAATTTATGGTTTTATTAATTATTAAAAAAGACCTTAGCCATTGTTGTGTTTTGAGCACAAGGCAGCCATGAATTTTGGCACGAAAGATGTAGCAGTATGCTTTGACCAGTATATTAGCCATGTCGTGGGAGGCCTAGCCTTAGTTCAGTCCGAACTAGGAAAACCAGGCCGAGTCGTGAAATAACGCATTTAAAATATTTTATTTAGATATTTATTTTACTATTGATTGTTAGATGACCCGGTTTGTCCAAACCAGTCCGAATTGGGCCCGAACCAATTTAAGCCCATGTAAGCATGTAGTCTGACCAAATGTGGCCACGTAGGCATATTTTATGTATATGCAATATTTTCTAAATTACTTTAGAATTCTATGTGCAATTTTTAATTATTTAATTATTCATACTATTATTGCTATTTTATTATTAAATAATATCGTGTAATATTTGTATAAATTTTTGGACCCGGATAAGGGTGTGCGGTATAAGTTCACCCATTGGAAAGATTTTATTAATTTATTATTATTAAAATTTATTTTGCGAAGATTTAATAAACATGATTATTCTATAGAGATATTATTATTATTTTTAGTTGATTTATTGTGATTTAAATTTTATATATATGTAGATATTTTCAAATATATTAAATAATTGGATAGTTAACTTTTAAATGGTATTTGGATTTTAAATAGATTTTTGGTGTATTTATGGGTATATATATATATATATATATATATATATATATAAAATATATATAAAATATATATATATATATATATATATATATAAAATATATATATATATATATATATATATATATATATATATATATATATATATATATATATATATAATTAAGAAAAGAAAAGATAAAGCAAAAGAAAAAGAAAAAAAATAACAAAGTGTGGTCGGCCCCACATGTGGGAACCGACCAAACACAGCAGCTTGTGCGCCCCCTCCCTTTATAAGCAAGCAACAAGTAACAGCACCTATATGGCCGACCCATTATATATATATATATATATATATATATATATATATATATATATATATATATATATATATATATATATATATTAACTCAAAATGAAAACCCTAAACCAATCCTCTCTTCCACCTTCCTCCTCCTTCCTCCACCCTCGTCCACCTATCCCCGGCGAGGGCACTCAGCCTCATACGCCGCAACGCAGCCACGCGACAGCAGTCCCGCGACGACGGCATCAACAAACAAACAACAACAACAGAATCAACACCAAGGTACCTAACTTTACCTTACGATTTCTCTCTCAATTCTCGTTCGTTTTTAGATCCGTAAATTCGTGTAGAAAGCCCACATGACCCTCTTCGAGATCCCCCAGGTGGATTTTGACATGGCCATCCATCTTGCTGGAAAAATCGAGACGAAGTTGGAGAAAAAAACTTTTCTGGAATATTAAAAACTGTTTCAAAACACCAACTTGTCGGCCACTTTTCTTTCTGTACAATAGAATTTTGTAGAAACTAATTAAAGGCAGTCAAAGACAACATAACCGAGATTGTAACGCACCTTCTGGATTCACTTTTCATCTAGTAGGTAGAAAGTTACACGTTGTTAAAATTTTACGAAAAATTGTAAATTCTGTTTTCAAAAATTAGAAAAACACCCCGATACGGCGTGCGCCCCGACAAACCAGGCGACGTGGTCGCACCCTATACGCATCGAAAAGCGCATATGGATGTTGCCGACATGTGGGAACTGACGGAACCCGATTTTGTTGCATGTGCGCGACGAAACCAGTGCGTATCCGCCGAGATACCCCCGTATCGACCCTTTGCAAATTAAGTCACAACTTTGTGCACACTCATCAAATCGCGACGAAACTTGCACCATTGGACTCGAAATATTGTTTTGGTCCCGTGACCCAAGTTTGGTCCGATTCTGAGACAGTTGATCGGGACGCTATTTTGGCGGGCCCACAATCCCACTCAACGGGCGATTTTGTGCACGGCCCATCGGAATCCAAAATTGGACATACCGTTGGGTTTGTCTTATCAAAACAAATTCGTAGACATATAGTTTGACGACTTTAGAGACCGTAGTTTCTGGCACGTATTTCGGTGCAAAGCAGGTCCAACGGCGGACATCGATTTGATCTAAAATTACGATTTTGCCCCTGTTCCAGAATTTAACTTTTGGACAGGCATTTTCTAGGCATATCTTATATTCCAAACTCGTTCGTGATGTTTGTTGCAGCATCCGAAGTCATCTGCGGGATATGGCTTTCTCTGGCTCCGTTTATTTGTCGGTTCGAGCTACTGGATCTTTGCTTTTGCACATAACCTCATGCAAGATACCTTGCCATCTTGTACTTATATTTGATTCATGATATTTTATATGTTGCTAGTGTTTTATATTAGTAAGAGTGTGTCCAAGTATGACTTGGGTGCCATCGATATGTATATCGATGTTTGTGTGTGTGCGTGTGTTAGGGCTGTGCACAATTAAGTCAAACCGACAAATCGAACCAAGTCAAACCGAACCGATGGTTCGGTTGGTTTGGTTCGACTTCAATTTTTTTAAAACCGACCGATTCGGTTCGGTTTACGGTTTGGTTATGCCAAAAACCGTCTAAACCGAATCGAACCAAATCCTTGTTAAATAATTAGGGTTGGTAGGTTGGGTATGGGTTCATTGGGTTGTATTATACCGGTTTGGTTCATTTATTCACATCACAAACATTTATCAAGTTGAAGTTGAAAGTACTCTCTCTCTCTCTCTCTCTCTTTGTAGTCTCAAAGAGGAGTGCCGGTGGCTCCTATTCTTTTCTAATTGCTCTTATGCACTCGAAAGGGGCTTTTGGTTGAATGCATATGATTTTTTTAATGTATAATTGGCATTTTTCTCCACCTGCAAAGCGCAAGTTGAATTGAAGCTGATGAATTGTATTTACTCTTGCAAAGCGCAAGTTGACTAAGGTTTCACAAAAAAGAAGAAGCATACGATCAAATTTTTTTATGTGATCAAAATCGACCAAGTCGAACCGATGCAAACCGAACCAAGCCGATCGATTTCAAAATCGAAACAACCATTTGGTTGGTTTGGTTCGGTTTTGTTTATTTTTAAACCGATTAACTTTGGTTCGACTTCGGCTGGGACCAAATAGGTCGACCACCGACCAATGCACACCTCTAGCGTGTGTGTGTGGACCATATATGGTAGCTGACTTTTCCGATGTGTTGAAGTTATGCTCCATAACTTCTTTAACCTATTGGCACGTCTCATACACGACACAAGAGTGAGGATCATGGAGTTGGCACGAACCTACGTATTCGACTTGCTACTGATACGAGCGGTTTGTGTGTCGGTTTATTTATGGATTAGCGGAGTCTAGATAGCGGCTTGCATAGAGATATGGATCGCCAAGCCATGGATATGACTTGTGTGATACATGGACGAAAAAAACTACTGGAACGTATGAGCTAGCCCACAACCTTCTAGTTGCCCGGTTATGGGTTCATGGTTTCCCTGTTATGGGTGTATCGCTAGGGGATATATCCATTGCACGTCCCTGACCACGCGTCAGATACGGTCAGGAGGTATGCTAGCGATGCAAAGTATGGACTAGGGGATATATCCATTGCACGACCCAAACCACACGTCAGATACGGTCAGAGACGTATACTAGTTCATGCGAAAGCCTCTAGCGGATGCTATGCTTTATTCCTACCCACTTATACGTTCCAGTATAGTTTTCGACTTGCATTACACCTAGATGGTTAGGTTCCATTGAGTTGGAGCATGGGAGTTTTCCCTTGTCATGTTTCATTTACAGTTCATTATGGTATTATTTTTATGTATCTTGTTACGTCCCTCTGAGGACCTGGTGATCTCTCCAGGTGTGTGCTTTCATAATTTTCTGCAGGTGTTCTAGCCAAGGCCGTGATCTTCTTCATTTCTCGAAGATGATTACTCTTGGTTCGTTTTGTCTTTTTGTTGATCGCATTCTTGTATGTTTATTTCATTGAGATAGTTGGTAGTGGACTTTGTCTCCGCCCAACGATTGTATCATAAATATTCAAGTTGATTTTTATATTATTATTTTTTTCATTATGGATGAGATTTAGTTTGTCTTGGATTACTGCATTTTACAGCTTATGTATACATACAAGGCCCTTGTACATCGGATGTATACAGCTGGCATGCCTACGTTTCTTGTCCTACATATTTTGGGACTGGGGCGTTACATGTTTTTGTGGTGGCCCATGCAGGTCAAGTTTGTCACTTCGGTTACATTACTGTACCGATGTGAGCCTGCAATATAGGATTAGAATTTAGGAATCTCATCCACATGCTTGACATCCTCTCTTGACTTCAAATTTTGAACCCTCGTTCACCTACCTTGAATTGCATCTTGCTTGATTCCTTACTACCGTTGATTCTTATTTTCGTGCTTAGTGTCAACTAGGAAGATGACTACACTAGTATATGCTCATTGGTCAACCCCATGGCTAGAAGGATTACATTGACAACTAGTATGCATTGAGATCCTCTTTGAGTTATAAAGATATGAGGATAAGAGGAACCATATTTTTCTAGAAGTATGAAATTAAGGATTAGTTAATTCCAAGTTGGGTAGTAGCAACATTAATAACTTCGAAGGATTTTAGAACTTTATTTTTATCTACAAAATGATAGAGGAATCTATATACAATTGAGAAAGGAAATTGAATTGATTTTGAGTTTTGATTTTTGAAGGTATTTGAAAAAATACTATTGGTTCCGTAAATTATAGCTATACATCCTTGAATAGATATAAAGTTAGTTGAAAGAAATTTTTGAAATTTAAATACTGCTGTAAGATTATGAGTAAGGTTATTAAGAATTTTGGTTAAAAATATTTTGAAGGATATATTATCAAATTGAGGATCTACTTTAAACTCTTGCATGAATTACGATTGATAACTCCTATTTAAATTTTGAGTTTAAGATTTGTATTAAGGATAGAAAAAGAAAAGTTTATAGATTTGATTTATGACACAATAAAGGTTTATTCGAGATTGATTAGAAATTTTGGAAAAAAAAAAATTTGACTGATAAGATCATTTGAATACTGAGTTTAAAGTTAGATTGCTAGTATTACAATCTTTGGGAAAAATTACTAAAGATGTGGTGAAAAGTTATATTGATTGATTAAAGGAATTTACCATTTAAAAAGTCGTGATTTTGTTTGAATGACTTAGAAATAGAAGTTATGTGATGAGTGCGTTAAACTGTTGAGCTGTAAATTTTAGATTATTCGTGATATGTTAAAAGTTATCTCGAGGGTTATTGGAGAAATTTTTGGAGTTTTAAAGTTATGAAGTAATATAATTTTTTTTTGATTCATGAGTTTCTTGAGTTTAAAAGTTGGAGTGGAAATGTTAAATTTTGGAAAGGTTAGTCGTAACGTAATGGAAGTTTACTTGGAAAGGGATTTGATTTGGTCATGATTAAATTTGACGGCTTGAAGTGGATACGAAATTTGGATAGTTCATTGTAGAGAAATTTATTAAGAAACTTTTGGAGGAAACTTGAGTTTTCAATTTTAATATTAGGCCACCAAGATAGCCCTAATAAATTGGAAGTATTCCATACTGTAACGCCCCAGTCCCAAAATACGTAGGACTAGGAACGTAGACATGCCAGCTGTATTCATACGAAGTATACTCCAATATATGGAAGCCTTGTATAAATACATAAGCTGTAAAATGCAGTAGAACCATAACTAATCTCATCCACACAGAATAAATGAATAGAATATCTCATATAAAGATAATAAATCATCTTGATACAATATGTTGGACGGAGACAAATCCACTACTAACAAAATAAGGAAATAAAATACATGGAAAATAAAATGAGTGGCGAGCGAAGCGAAGACGATCCAAGTGCAATCATCCTCGAGAAATAGCAACGAACACGACTAGAGCTAAAGCACCTGCGAAAGACAATAGCACACACCTGGCAAGACAACCAGGTCCTCAGAGGGACGTAACAAGACACATAATAGCATGCCATATAAACTGAATAAATATTGCTCAATAAATAAGTAAATCGAATCTATAACATAGTCCAATACGCACCTACTGAACGAGCGTACCATCCCTCCAACCAAACAAGGACAGGAGATGGTAAACTAATTCACGACGACGTATCTTCCTATGCTAAGAATCCGATATGGTATCCGGACCCCAACAAGGTTCAATACCATCTCATCGAAGTAGTAAGTCACACCTACAACCAAACAAGGACAAGATGTGACGAACTAATCCGCGACAAGTTATTGTTCCAAGCCACGGTCAGATACAAGTACCCAAACCAAAAGTACTCGTACCTAACGGATAGGGTAGCCTACCATTCTAAGTAAAATGTTGTTAAGAACAATCCTTCCTGCGCATGGACCCTGGCTGAATAGGATCGACATAGTCCCCTCTTGGGCACCAGAGGCCCCAGCAGGAAGAGCATGACGTTCCGCAGAATCGTCAGTGGCCGTCAGTAATCTTGGGTCATCAACCCCGTATCTCCAGCGGAGAGTCCGGGTCACAAGGGATGTGCATCGAAGCCCATACGCTAAGGAATTGTCCTCCTCTCCCAATGCCTATTGTGTTGTATCCACAACACAACCACTATAACCGCTAAGTCAAACTAGCATGCACCCTCTATTAGCGGTTATTCCTATCGCACGGCTTGTACGTATTGGTGGCCAGCCAATCACGTACTTTTGTGTTCTACATGCGACACACAACTTCGTGTTTACAATGTGTCATGGCCAATGAATGCGACACACAAGGTGGTCCCTTAAATCTAGGTTTAATTTGTAAGAAAATAATACACAGCAGGAAATATAAATGAATAGTTATGCCATGTATCACAGTTTATAAAAAAAATAATAGACATGCATGAAATATGAGCTAAAAATAATTAAACAGCTAATGGCAAGGTGTCTTGCCTGGTAGGACGCCCGGTGTGCTGCGATGATCAATGTGGCACGATCTGCAACTTCGGTGCAACAACTGTACATGGTGACCTCTGATGGTGGCACGGATCGTGTCATTGAGTCCAGGACGGTCAATTCAGTTAGGGTGGACATAAGGTAGTCCCGAAATAGGCGAAGGAATAGGAACAATAGGGCTTGGATACGGATAGGAAAAAATCAAAGGAAATAAATATTTATATATATACGAATTTTAGAAAATATTTATAATTCCTAGAAGCTAATTTTCCCGAGTCAAAATATTTATAGGAAAATACAAAAAGTACTTTAAAGTCAAGAAAACCATTTTCGGCAAAAACTCTAAGTTTGTCAAAATACCGTTTTAGGTAGAGAACTATATTTTTAGGGATCAACAAATTTAAATAAATACTTGAAAATTCTAGAAAATTATTTTAGGCTCAAAAACCAATCCTTGTCAAAATACAATAAAATCATATTTGTTTTCAACGTAAGTTTTTAGGAAACTATTTACTATATGTATATATATGAAATATCTAATAGTACTAATAATAGTATTTATTCATTAGTTAACAATATAGCCATATTGTCATTATAAAAGAGATAGGAAATAATAATAATAATAATGATAAAGATAATAATAATAATTAATAATAATGATAATCAAATACTAATTATCTCATAACCCACATATTAATGATCCTAATATTTATATAATATATTAGTAAACATTTAGAGCAAACAGTTAAAGAAAAAAAAAAATATAAACGAATTAAATCACCAAAAAGAAAAAGGAACAGTAACCCAACAAACAAACAAAAAAGCATAACAGCTCTCTCCTTTCGAGGGAGAGAGCTAATACCAAAAAAAATAGAAGAAGAGAAAGGAAGGGTGAGATCGGGAGAGGAAGATCGGAGGGGCTAAGGAGAGGGGGAAGTAGCGGTCCGGTGGTGGCGTGAGGCGGAGGAAGCTGCGGGGAGAGGGTTTGGCGATGGGGGTTCTGCGGAGGAGGGAACGGAGAGGAAGAGGTGAGCTGAGGGGTCGAGCGGGGGTCGGAACTCTGGCCAGGCGGAGGAGAGAGGCGGAGAAGTCGTTGGCGCCGGAGTTCGGTCGGCGAGGCGGAGCTGTCGGCGGAGGGAAGAGATGGACGGAGGGTTCGGGGTTTCGCGCAGCATGGGCGGTGAGATCGAGAGGCGGTGGAGGAGAAGAGGGGAGCGATCGTCGGCGGAGGGCGACTGTCCGGCGCGATAGGGCGAACGCGGTCGGCCGGCCAGAGGCGAGGAAGCTCGCGCGGTCCTGATCTGGGCGGCACTGGGCGGAGGAACGACTGGGGTGAGGCGAAGATGATGGGACGGCGGTGCACAGCCGTGGTGGCTGTCACGACCCGTACCCTGATTAGGGGCACGAGAAGCAGTTACGTCCAGCCTACGCCGCAGAATCGGCGGTAGAACGCTGTATATAGGGTCTGTAAATGCTACGTCTAAACAGATAAATGTACCTGTGCAGTATATACAGTCCGAACGGAGGAATATGGCAATACTGCCTCAATCACATAAGCAAAACTAAGGTAGAAAGCATGAAAAAAGATATGATAGTAATAAACAGGAAACGAGTCCAGAAAGTATCAACAAGTCTCAGCTAACACAAGTCCAAGTCTCAGAATATAAATATAAGTACTACAACTGAAAATATAAACTGCTGGCTCGCAGGCCAGGCAAACCTACTAGCTAAGCTACTCAGGATGGGCAAAGTCAAGAGGATCTACTACTAAGCCTCTATCTAAGTCAAGCTCCTCGGTCTCTGCCCCGTAATAAGTAGGGCAGTCATCCTCTAAGTCATCTGTAAAATTTGTCAACGTATCCTGTCAGGAAAATGAGCAAGTACAAAACACCAACAGCAGTTCCATGTGAATTGAGAAATACTATAAGAAACGGTAATAATGAAATACAAGACAAAGAGTAAAGGCGACTTGGGAACCATTCGAAAGCCGAGTTACAACCCTTAAACCAAACAAGGACCGGGGTTGTAACCCTTCTTCCGAATAGAACCTAGTCCCATAATCAAGTACAGTATGAAAGCAGGTAGAGCATATGAGAAATGAATCATAGCAGGGTGAAAGTACAGTAAGTAAAGCTGAAACTGGAAAATAAGACATGACAAATAAAATAAAAGTGGTTTGAATTATTAGAGTGATATGTGATCGGCTAAAAGGTAGCAATGCCAAGTTATCCACTTGGCACGGCAATCCGCGGTGAACGTCAACGGAGAATCATGCCGCCAACCTGGATAACCGGGAGTGAGATATCTGCGACACCCTACGTGGAGTGAGGGTGACGCTAGCAAATATAGTTACAATAGGGTTTGATCACATACACCCAATAATTCCCCCATTTTTCCCCGAATAGTATAAATGGATCCGGACAGGGCACGTCATGACACGGGGTTCGAGAGCAGGTGATCATCCTACTCCCAAGATGTGTCTATATAAGTACAGGAACACGGAAATATCTTATACCCATATACCAAGAAAGTCCGGGAATAACATCTCATGCCCGGATCCGACATATACTAGTCCGTGAACCGTCGTGTCAGGAATCAAGTATAACACTACAACTGAATCGGATATAGTAGATATCAAGACAATAAAAACTATCAGTGAATGTACTCGCTTGTGGTCCTGAGCTAAAAGGGTGAACAGATGCTCAGAGCGATCACAGACCTAAGATAAGATACTATAAGTCAAACATGACTAAATGTTGAAAAAAGAAACTAATACAAGCCATGAATGCAAGTCTAAGTCAAACTAGGTCAATCTAGGTCTAACTGAGTCATACTAGGTCTAACTGGTTCATACTAGGTCTTACTAGGTCACTGGAAGTCATTCCAAGTCAAACTAGGTCAATCGGGATCAACGGTTGACTTACAGTTGACTTCGGTCAAAAGTCAACTCTGATCAACCCTGGTCAACTATGGTCAACTATGGTCAACTCTAGGTCAAACCTAGGTCAAACTGGTCTAATGTTGACCAACTGTTGACTTTCAGTCAACTGGTCAAGTCTCGGTTGGTTTCGGTCAAATCGGGTCGCTTTAAGGCTAAGTTTGACCTTCGGTTGACTTTTGTTGACTTTTGGTCAAAACGGTCAACCGACGTCAAAACTAGTCTTAGAGTACCATATTTGATCATTACCAACCATGGGGATCAAGTTCTAACACTATCTTAGGCTTCTAACACAATATCCCACTTCTAGACAAAAACTAGCATTTACCCTTTTCTTCCTATTCCTACGTCATGAATTTACCCTTCTATCTACCACACTCACCCACACTCATACACAACACTCACACACAACACCTCACCCTCACATAGACCTCTCTACAAGTCTCCTAATAGGTTTCCTACTAGTTTGCACATAGGCTAACTATAGGCACTCACTAATAGGTTCTCACACACACACACAACTCACAAAACTCCCTCACAACCTACACACACACACAACATCTAATATGGACTGTTTTTGGACAGCCCCTAGCCCTCTCTCAACATCACACAACATCCACCATAATCTATATATATTCCCACACAATTAAACCACATATATATACCAATATATATATAACAACATATATATATCAACATATATAATACTAGTTGTATACTTAAATAGAATTGAACTCCCAACCAACTCTCAATCAAAACTCCCACTAAAATCTGAACCAAACCTGGGATTAAGTTCTCCCCCCCTCTAAAACACCACACAACACCATATATTCCATATAAATATACCCCTTATACAACCATATATATATATATATATATATATATATATATATATATATATATATATATATATATATATATATATATATATATTATATATATATATATATATATATATATATATATACCCCTTATACAACCATATATATATATATATATATATATATATATATATATATATATATATATATATATATATATATATATATATATATATATATATATATATATATATATATATATATATATATATTATATATATATATATATATATATATATGCATAAAACTAATTGTACAACACCATTAACTTGCAAAACTCAACCAACACCAACCCATACCAATTCTGAACCAAACCTGGGATTAAGTTCTCCCCCCCTCTAAAACACCACACAACACCATATATTCCATATAAATATACCCCTTATACAACCATATATATATATATATATATATATATATATATATATATATATATATATATATATATATATATTATATATATATATATATATATATATATATATATGCATAAAACTAATTGTACAACACCATTAACTTGCAAAACTCAACCAACACCAACCCATACCAATTCTGGCCGAAATTCACAGCCCCTTATATGTCCCACAACCCATCACAACATCACATAAATTAATCACCATTTATATATATATATATATATATATATATATATATATATATAGAATGATATATATATATATATAACTATATATATACCAAAACACATAGAAATAATATGATACATTAAGATACTCTCATGGATCATCTCTACAACATTAAAAATCTGAAATTAAATGGAAAACCACACAAAAGCAATATTTAAACATCATTCATGGATCAAAAAGGGGACTTTTTCCTAATAGGACACAAGCCTACAAGTGGACACTCCTAAAAATGTCTAAAGGACACAAAAATGGTTTCTAATGATGGTATCACCCTAAGAATCATCATGGGGGGTTCCTACATGATCTACATGAGAAAAGAATAAATATTGGGGAAGGAATCACCTTGGTTTGAGAGCTAAAATCAATGGAGCTTTCAAAAGCAAATGGAGCATTTGGAGAAGAAGAAGAAAATGTGGATTGGAATGAAATGATAAAGTGATTTCTCTCTCCACCCTATCCTCTCACTATGGCCGGCCACCCCTTGCATTTTGTCCCATTTGATTAATTACAAGTTTGCCCTCCAATTAATTAAATGGTCCAAAAATGGGAAATGGTTAAACCGGGGGTAGTTTAGTCAAACCGAAACCACTAATCTCTAACTAATAATTAACTAAAATAATGGTCTAGTCTCTAACCAAAATATCTAACATGTGGGCCATGGTTAGCTAGTGTGTGGGCCCGCTATGGTCAAAATACCCCGGGTCCCCGAAACAAGTCAAAACAAGTCGAAACGAATTGAAATTCGAACCCGATTCAAATAACCCCAAAATAATACAAATAATAAATAAATAATTTCAAAATAATTTTTAAAGTAGAAAATTACCAAAATACCCCTGTTCGTGAAAACTGGGGGTGACAAATCTATCCACCTTAAAAAAAATTTTGTCCTCAAAATTGAAACAAACATGCACTGAAATCACATGCAGAAAACAAAATTATACCTCAGGGCTCGAAGAGATAAGGGAACCGCTTCCGCATGTCGTCCTCTCTCTCCCAGGTAGACTCACCTGGAGAGTGATGCCTCCATGCAACGCGAACCAAGGGGATAACCTGGTTCCGGAGCACCTTCTCCCTACGATCCAGAATCTCAACCGGCTGCTCTGGATAGTGAAGAGTAGGCCCCACCTCGATCGCTGAATGGTCTAATACATGGTTAGGGTCCGCCACGTACCGTCTCAGCTGCGACACATGGAACACGTTGTGTACCCCCTCCAGCGTAGGCGGCAAGTCTAGCCGGTAAGCCACTGCACCGACCCTCTCAAGAATGGTGAAAGGTCCGATGTAGCACGGACTAAGCTTCCCGCCTCCGCCAAAGCGAATCGTGCCCCGTGTCGGAGAAATCTTCAGGAACACCAAAGTGCCAGCCTAGACATAAAATAAACTCAGAACACAGGACAGACAAAACACAAACAAGCACAAACAGGAACTGAAACTAACCTCGAACTCTAACGGTCTCCGGTGGCTATCGGCCCAATGCCGCTGCCTATCCTGAGCCACCCGAAGTCTGTCTCTAATCAGCCGGACCTTCTCCGCTGCATCCACCACCATCTCTGGTCCAAGCAGCACCCTCTCGCCAACATCGTCCCAAGATAAAGGAGTACGGCATCTCCGTCCGTATAGAGCCTCGAATGGCGACATCTCTATACTGGCCTGGTAGCTGTTGTTGTAAGCAAACTCTACCAGGTGAAGATGATCCTCTCAAGAACCCCCGAGATCTAGCACACACGTACGAAGCATATCCTCCAAGGTCTGGATAGTCCTCTCCGACTGCCCGTCTGTCTGGGGGTGATAAGCAGTACTGAACTTGAGCGAGGTGCCCAAGCTAGCCTGCAAACTCCTCCAGAAGTGGGAAGTGAAACGGCTATCACGATCTGAAACTATGCTCACAGGGACTCCATGCAACCGTACGATCTGACGAACATACAGCTCTGCCAACCTCTCCGTAGACAATCCCACTTTGAAAGGCAAAAAGTGGGCCGATTTGGTCAATCTATCAACTATGACCCAAATCGCGTCTTTCCCTCCTGGAGACCGTGGAAGTCCGGACACAAAGTCCATGGTGATGTGCTCCCACTTCCACTCTAGAATGGGTAGTGGCTGAAGCAATCCCCCAGGCCTCTGTCTCTCGGCCTTCACCTGCTGACAAACCAAGCAGCGAGATACGAACTGAGATACCTCGCGCTTCATGCTGTACCACCAAACGTGCTCTCTCAGATCTCTGTACATCTTGTTGGCACCAGGATGCATAGAGTACTGAGAGCGATGAGCCTCCTGAAGAACCTCCTCCCGAAGCTCTCCACTCGGAACGCACAGTCTAGTACCGTGCCGCAGCGACCCATCTTCGGCAATGGAGAAACCCTCAAGCAAACCCATCTGCACCTGCTCCCTGATGCTTCCCAAGGCAACATCATCAAACTGCGCTGATCTGATCCTATCCATCAGCTCAAACTGAATCTGCAAACCCTACATCTACACCTCCATGCCTAGAATGATCACCTCGATTCCCAAACTATCCAGGTCAGCCAAAAGATGACGATCTGATGTCAGATACACAGCCACTGGATACCTGCTCAAGGTATCTGCGACTACGTTGGCCTTCCCTGGATGGTACTGCAAGGCGATATCAAAGTCCTTCATCAGCTCGAGCCAACGTCTCTGCCTCATGTTCAGCTCCTTCTGAGTGAACACGTACTTCAAGCTCTTGTGGTCAGTAAAGATCTCAACCCGCTCTCCGTACAGATAATGCTTCCATAGCTTCAAGGCAAAGATGACAGCAGCTAACTCCAAATCGTGAGTCGGGTAGTTCTTCTCATGAGGACGTAACTGCCTAGATGCGTAGGCAATTACCTTTCCGTGCTGCTGAAGTACACAACCCAGACCCCGACCAGAAGCATCGCTGTAAATCGAGAAACCACCGGTCCCAGACGGCAATGTCAAGATAGGAGCTGATGTCAACCTCTTCTTCAGCTCGTCGAAGGCGGCCTGACACTCCTCAGTCCAGACGAACTCCACGTCCTTCCTGGTAAGTCTAGTCATCGGCTCCGCGATCCGCAAGAAATCCTGGACGAACTTCCGATAGTAGCCCGCCAATCCCAGAAAGCTCCGAATCTCGGCAACTGTACTGGGCGTAGACCAAGACTCTACTGCAGCAATCTTCTTCTGGTCTACTGAGATCCCGTGCTCGGTCACAACATGACCCAGGAACTCGACTTGGTCCAGGAAAAACTCACACTTCGACAACTTCCCATACAACTGCTCCCTCCTCAACGTCTCGAGCACAATCTTCAGATGCTCCTCGTGCTCCTCTGGCGTCTTCGAGTAAACCAGGATGTCGTCTATGAAGACCACCACGAACTTGTCAAGGTACTGATGGAATACCTTGTTCATCAAGTTCATGAACACAGCTGGGGCGTTAGTCAGCCCAAATGGCATCACTGTGAACTCGTACTGGCCGTACCGAGTCCGAAAAGCTGTCTTCGGAATGTCTTCCTTCTTCACCTTCAGCTGATGATAGCCGGATCTCAGATCTATCTTCGAAAACACCTTGGCACCGCTCAACTGATCGAACAAGTCGTCGATCCTCGGCAATGGGTACTTATTCTTGATAGTAAGGTTGTTGAGCGCCCTGTAATCAATACACATACGGATCGTACCATCCTTCTTTGGTACAAACAGGATTGGCGCTCCCCAAGGCGATGAACTGGATCTAATGAATCCCTTGTCCTGCAGCTCGTCGACCTGCTTCTTCAGCTCCGCCAACTCGCTGTTGTTGACTCTATAGACATGCTGCGAAATGGGCTCAGCACCTGGCACAAGGTCTATAGAGAACTCAACGTCTCTATCCGACGGCATCCCAGGAAACTCCTCACGAAAAACATCCATGAAATCAGCAATCAATGGATGCGGCAATGCCTGCCCCGCCACTAGAGCTCCGCAGAACCCATCTACCGGCTCAGCTGCTCCTCTGGAGAACTCAATCTCTGGCTCACCCGATGGCCTAAACAAAATCCTACCACCTCTACAATCTATAGTAGCATGGTACGCGCTCAACCAATCTATTCCGAGTACCACATCGTACCTCGGAAGGGGCATTACGAGCAAGCACGCACCCAAAACTCGGCCTCCTACAGTAACTCTCCGTCCCTTGCAGATATTGTTGACCAGGATGATGCCTCCCCCAGTCAATATCTTGCAAGTCCTACTCAAGGGTTCAGCAATAATATTGTGTCTCAGAGCAAAGGAGACAGACACAAAGCTATGCGAGGCACCGGAATCAAATAGGGTAAATGCAGGAAATGAATCGAGAAGAACATGACCTGCCACAACATCGCCAACTGGCTCTGCCTCCTCCTCTACCGTCAGGGCAAACACTCTGCCCGCAGGGGCTCCCCTCTGATGCTGTTGGAAACGCTGCTGCTGAGTCTGGAGTGGAAGACCCCTCTGCTGAACCGCTGGTCCTCTAGCTGGCTGTCCTCTGTCCTGAACTCCCTTGCCTCCGTAAATACGACAGTCCTTCAGTTGGTGATCGAGCGCCCCACAGTATAAACAGGCGTCCAATCTCTTCCTGCACACCTCTGCAGTGTGCCCTGTCCTTCCGCAAAAACTGCACTGGGTAGCTGGCCTCCGGCCCTGACCCTGAAGCTGCTGAGCACGCGCCGGTGCCTGCTGGATCTGCAACTGAGGCTGATGCTGCTGGAACTGCCTCTGCTGAAAATGTGGGCGCTTCGCTGGCCCTGCACTCGAACTAGATCCCAAAGCGTCACTGCTCCTCTTCGGCTTGAGGCCGAAGTCCTCCTCATCAATCTGAGCCTCCATCAGGATCTGCTCAAATGTCGCGTCTCGTCGTCCAGATGTACGAGTGCGCACTGCATGGATGAGACCCCTCCGGAACTTCCGGGCCTTGTACCCCTCATCCTGAATCAGACTGGGTGCAAACCTGCTCAGGCGGAAGAACTCCGCTGCATACTCGTCCACTGACGAGCTCCCCTGCACCAAGCCAACAAACTGTCCCTCCAGAGCCGTCAAGGCTACATCCGGGTAGAACTTCTCCTTAAAGAGTTTCCTGAAGTCCTCCCAGGATATACCTCGAACCGACGTACGCGGATCCGTGCGGTACCATGTCAATGCAATATCGAAAAACTGGCTCGCTGCAGAAGCCACCCATAGAGCTCTCTGAACCTCAGCCAACTCCAGACACCGCTGGACGTCCTCTAGCCAGTCATCCGCATATAGGATACCCTCGGTACCCCTGAAATCTCGCGGGCCCATCTTCCGGAAGTCGAGATGTGTACCGGGCCTCCTCTGGCCCTGCTGCTGTGCTGGTGCTCCTTCAGCTGTAGTCGGTGCACCCCTCTCCACTGCTGCCATGGCTAGCTGATGCGAGCTCTCCATGGTCTGTCTCAGCACCTCTGTCTGGCGCTGCTGTGTCTGCAACATCTGCTGCAGTAGTGCCATCATCCCCTGCGTGTCCGTCGGTAGCTGGGGCGGCGGTGGAAGAATGTCGGGGATGACCATAGACGGTCCCTCTGCTGAAGGTGGAAGACCTCCAGGGATCGTCGCTGCTGGTACTGCTGCTGCTGCTCCCGCCGGAAGGGCAGGAACTGATGGGGCTGCTCCCCAAGCTGGAGGTGGAAGACCTCCGGAAACTTCCACCTCTACTCCTGCCTGAAGGGCAGGAACCGATGCTGCTGTACTCTCTACTGTCGGTCCCGTAGCCGGAGGTGGAGGACCTCCCTGATCTGACCTCCCTGGAACTGAGCTCGGGCCCGCTGCCTGAGATCGTGTAACTGTCATCCTGAGGATAGGTTGAAAACAAGGAATCAATATGGCACATGATAGGAATATCAAAGACGGACAATTAAATTCAATGCAAAAGAATTTGTCATGGTAATCAAAAGATCAGAATCTCCTAACATGTGATTGAGTAACTCCTATCATACCCTAATCCTATATCCTAATCGCAGGCTCGTAATTAGCACTCTAAGTCGAGCACCATTACGAGTTCGCACTAGTTGCGACACTGACCTGCATGGGCCACCACAAAAACGTGTCACGACCCGCACCCTGATTAGGGGCACGAGAAGCGGTTACGTCCAGCCTACGCCGCAGAATCGACGGTAGAACGCTGTATATAGGGTCTGTAAATGCTACGTCTAAACAGATAAATGTACCTGTGTAGTATATACACTCCGAACGGAGGAATAGGGCAATACTGCCTCAATTACATAAGCAAAACTAAGGTAGAAAGCATGGAAAAAGATATGATAGTAATAAACAGGAAACGAGTCCAGAAAGTATCAACAAGTCTCAGCTAACACAAGTCCAAGTCTCAGAATATAAATATAAGTACTACAACTGAAAATATAAACTGCTGGCTCGCAGGCCAGGCAAACCTACTAGCTAAGCTACTCAGGATGGGCAAAGTCAAGAGGCTCTACTACTAAGCCTCTATCTAAGTCAAGCTCCTCGGTCTCTGCCCCGTAATAAGTAGGGCAGTCATCCTCTAAGTCATCTGTAAAATTTGTCAACGTATCCTGTCAGGAAAATGAGCAAGTACAAAACACCAACAGCAGTTCCATGTGAATTGAGAAATACTATAAGAAACGGTAATAATGAAATACAAGACAAAGAGTAAAGGCGACTTGGGAACCATTCGAAAGCCGAGTTACAACCCTTAAACCAAACAAGGACCGGGGTTGTAACCCTTCTTCCGAATAGAACCTAGTCCCATAATCAAGTACAGTATGAAAGCAGGTAGAGCATATGAGAAATGAATCATAGCAGGGTAAAAGTACAGTAAGTAAAGCTGAAACTGGAAAATAAGACATGACAAATAAAATAAAAGTGGTTTGAATCATTAGAGTGATATGTGATCGGCTAAAAGGTAGCAATGCCAAGTTATCCACTTGGCACGGCAATCCGCGGTGAACGTCAACGTAGAATCATGCCGCCCAACCTGGATAACCGGGAGTGAGGTATCTGCGACACCCTACGTGGAGTGAGGGTGACGCTAGCAAATATAGTTACAATAGGGTTTGATCACATACACCCAATAATTCCCCTATTTTTCCCCGGATAGTATAAATGGATCCGGACAGGGCACGTCATGACACGGGGTTCGAGAGCAAGTGATCAGCCTACTCCCAAGATGTGTCTATATAAGTACAGGAATACAGAAATATCTCATACCCATATACCAAGAAAGTCCAGGAATAACATCTCATGCCCGGATCCGACATATACTAGTCCGTGAACCGTCGTGTCAGGAATCAAGTATAATACTACAACTGAATCGGATATAGTAGATATCAAGACAATGAAAACTATCAGTGAATGTACTCGCCTGTGGTCCTGAGCTGAAAGGGTGAACAGATGCTCAGAGCGATCACAGACCTAAGATAAGATATTATAAGTCAAACATGACTAAATGCTGAAAAAGGAAACTAATACAAGCCATGAATGCAAGTCTAAGTCAAACTAGGTCAATCTAGGTCTAACTGAGTCATACTAGGTCTTACTGGTTCATACTAGGTCTTACTAGGTCACTGGAAGTCATTCCAAGTCAAACTAGGTCAATCGGGATCAATGGTTGACTTACAGTTGACTTCGATCAAAAAGTCAACTCTGGTCAACCCTGGTCAACTATGGTCAACTATGGTCAACTCTAGGTCAAACCTAGGTCAAACTGGTCTAATGTTGACCAACTGTTGACTTTCAGTCAACTGGTCAAGTCTCGGTTGGTTTTGGTCAAATCGGGTCGCTTTAAGGCTAAGTTTGACCTTCGGTTGACTTTTGTTGACTTTTGGTCAAAACGGTCAACCGACGTCAAAACTAGTCTTAGAGTACCATATTTGATCATTACCAACCATGGGGATCAAGTTCTAACACTATCTTAGACTTCTAACACAATATCCCACTTCTAGGCAAAAACTAGCATTTACCCTTTTCTTCCTATTCCTACGTCATGAATTTACCCTTCTATCTACCACACTCACCCACACTCATACACAACACTCACACACAACACCTCACCCTCACATAGACCTCTCTACAAGTCTCCTAATAGGTTTCCTACTAGTTTGCACATAGGCTAACTATAGCCACTCACTAATAGGTTCTCTCACACACACACAACTCACAAAACTCCCTCACAACCTACACACACACACAACATCTAATATGGACTGTTTTTGGACAGCCCCTAGCCCTCTCTCAACATCACACAACATCCACCATAATCTATATATATTCCCACACAATTAAACCACATATATATACCAATATATATATAACAACATATATATATATCAACATATATAATACTAGTTGTATACTTAAATAGAATTGAACTCCCAACCAACTCTCAATCAAAACTCCCACTAAAATCTGAACCAAACCTGGGATTAAGTTCTCCCCCCTCTAAAACACCACACAACACCATATATTCCATATAAATATACCCGTTATACAACCATATATATATATATATATATATATATATATATATATATATATATATATATATATATATATATATATATATATAGATATATATATATATATATGCATAAAACTAATTGTACAACACCATTAACTTGCAAAACTCGACCAACACCAACCCATACCAATTCTGGCCGAAATTCACAGCCCCTTATATGTCCCACAACCCATCACAACATCACATAAATTAATCACCATTTATATATATATATATATATATATATATATATATATATATATATATATATATATATATATATATATATATAGAATGATATATATAACTATATATATACCAAAACACATAGAAATAATATGATACATTAAGATACTCTCATGGATCATCTCTACAACATTAAAAATCTGAGATTAAATGGAAAACCACACAAAAGCAATATTTAAACATCATTCATGGATCAAAAATGGGGCTTTTTCCTAATAGGACACAAGCCTACAAGTGGACACTCCTAAAAATGTCTAAAGGACACAAAAATGGTTTCTAATGATGGTATCACCCTAAGAATCATCATGGGGGGTTCCTACATGATCTACATGAGAAAAGAATAAATATTGGAAAAGGAATCACCTTGGTTTGAGAGCTAAAATCAATGGAGCTTTCAAAAGCAAATGGAGCCTTTGGAGAAGAAGAAGAAAATGTGGATTGGAATGAAATGATAAAGTGATTTCTCTCTCCACCCTATCCTCTCACTATGGCCGGCCACCCCTTGCATTTTGTCCCATTTGATTAATTACAAGTTTGCCCTCCAATTAATTAAATGGTCCAAAAATGGGAAATGGTTAAACCGGGGGTAGTTTAGTCAAACCGAAACCACTAATCTCTAACTAATAATTAACTAAATAATGGTCTAGTCTCTAACCAAAATATCTAACATGTGGGCCATGGTTAGCTAGTGTGTGGGCCCGCTAAGGTCAAAATACCCTGGGTCCCCGAAACAAGTCAAAACAAGTCGAAACGAATTGAAATTCGAACCCGATTCAAATAACCCCAAAATAATACAAATAATAAATAAATAATTTCAAAATAATTTTTAAAGTGGAAAATTACCAAAATACCCCTGTTCGTGAAAACTGGGGGTGACAGTGGCGCACCGAACGGTGGCGGCCAGGCGCTGTGGTTTGCCGTGGTCGCGGAGGACGGGCTAACTCGGACGTCAAGGGCGGAGGTCGGGTCGGACGCGGTGGCTCAGGATCTGCGGAGAGGCCGGGGAGGCGCGCACGGACGGCGGATGGCCACGGCGGCGGCGCTCCGGCGAGGTATGGGTTAGGGTTCACTTTCTTCCTTTTTGGTTTCTATTGGGTGGTAATGGTTTGGGTGGTTGGCCGGAGTTGGCCACTGGTGGCGGGGGGTGGTGTCCCATGTGCGGGCAGGGCTGTGGTCGTGGGTTGCGTCGACAGCAGTGATGCTGTGGTGGTGGTGGTGTTGAGGGACGGTCGGGTCTGTCGAGGGTGGTTGTGATGGCAGCGGGGCGTCGGGTCTTGGTGGACGGCGATGGTGGCGGGGGTGATCTGTGGGGACGATCGAGGCCGGTGGCGGAGATGAGTCGGGGGTGGTGTTGACGACGGTGGTAGGAGTCGAGGGCTGGCCATTAGAATAGGATTCGGGTTTAGTTGATTGTCGTGTCCGGGGTGTCGGACACGGGAACATAAATATAATTGTAAGAGAACAGGAATAAGAATCTGGGCACGGACACGGACACGAACAAGGACACGGGGCACTGCACTTGGATGGTGGAATTTATTTGTGGAAGATGAAATATGTGGAGGAGTACCTGCCTATATTTATAGGATGTGGGAATTCCCACTTAGATATGGACTAGGATGTTTAAAACCCAAAATTAGATATATCGTCTATTTAAATTAAATCAATCATTCAAATCCAAATCCTATTTAAATTAAATCCCTTTAGTTTAAAATCAAATCAAATAATCCCATTTCCAAATATAGATACTAGTTTAATCTATTTAAATAATTCCAAACTTTAAATCAAGATTTAATTGGCCAAAATAACTTCCAAAATTATTTTTTAAAATACCAATAATAATAATTTCAAAAATAATAAATATTTTTAAATATCTTTTTGAACAATAAAATATTACTATTAATAATTTTCGGAAATTATACTTTTATTTAAAATAGACCAATAAACAATTATGAAATATTTGTATGTATGCAAAATATTAGGCTTTTCTAGTATACAGAAATATTATTTACTATTAATAACTTTTTAGAAACAAAGGCTTTTTATAGCAAGAATATTTATATAATATTTTGAAATAATAAAATAGAGAAAAAATATTTTTCTAAAATATGTACGCTCGCACATATTCGCACTCGACGAGCAACTACGAAAAATAAAATTTCGTGCGCGACGTATAATACGACTACGTGACATACCGTACAAAAACTTTAAATCAGTACAAAAATTGATATAATAAAAATATAGTAGAAATTTAGGGGTTTTACATCCTACCCAACTTAAAGAATTTCATCCTCGAAATTAGGAATTAGTAGGGGGGTGAAAGGCACAAGGGGGTATCGATAAGAAAGCATAGTCAAATCAAGACAAGGGAACGACGTTTAATGAAAACTTGCATTAGCGTCGTGATTTCAATAAGGCGAAGATAGTCATGGATTAACGTAAGAAATGTTTAAGATGACGTGCAGTAAAGAATAGTATGGGTTCAAGTAAAATAAAATAATTTAGAGACTTTAAAGTTATGGTCTCTTGAGAGTAGGTTGAGGGCACGATTAGAGAATGAATTAGATTTACTCGATTAGAAGGTCATGACAGTAATTATAGGGCCGCGAAGGAGGGCGAGGAGTTTAGGATGAAGATATAGCAATATCGAGGGAGAATGGTCATAGCCGATAGGAAGGCGAGAGGGAGTGCTAGTATAATGCGTTCGTCCTTCTAGAATAGGTGAAGGCGAAAGCATTAAGGGGTTCAAAAGACGATCTTATCGAATACGAGTACGTGATTCAAAGACGATCGAAAAGAATTTCAAGGGAATTGTCAAGGCAGTCGTGGATGGGATTCTAGAGGACAAGCTTAACTATGTCCCCATCCACGTAGATTGAAAAGACGAACCAAAGTGCACTTGGTTGATCAGACCATTATGCACCAGTTCTGATTAGACGCTATGTTAGTGGGAATTCTTCCAATAACATATGTCATGAACAAGCTTGATAGAGATTTGAGCTTGCAAAAACTAAGCTATATTAGCATCATTAGTCTAGATAGTAAAAGTATAGGCACGAGATTAAGATTGAAATAAGAATAAATATGAATAGTCTAAGAGTCAAAAGGATCTAAGTCTTGGTTATTCCTATACAATCATTCTATGGTTTTATTGACCAAGGCTTGGTTGACCAAATGGGTAAACTTTCTCTAGTCTCTATGGTCTAGATAATACTATTGGTATTTCCTTAATGGTCAAGGGTGTGTCAAGTCGTGGGGTATTCTACCCAACTTAAAGAATTAAGCTAAGGGTGTTTGGGACATCTAACTAGTAGGGTCAATCTCTAGCAAGCACGAAGGGAAGATAAGATTAGAGATGGAAGGAAGCAAGCAAGATGCAATTTGATGAGTCAAACGGTAGATAGAATCTATGAAAGTGGTCAAGTATGTGGATGAGAGCCTAGACTTCTAATCCTATTCGCAGGCTTGTTTGGTACGGTAAAGTAACCAAACAATTTACCTTGACCTGCATGGGCCACCAGAAAAACATGTAACGCCCCAGTCCCAAAATACGTAGGACTAGGAACGTAGACATGCCAGCTGTATTCATACGAAATATACTCCAATATATGGAAGCCTCATATAAATACATAAGCTGTAAAATGCAGTAGAACCATAACTAATCTCATCCACACAGAATAAATGAATAGAATATCTCATATAAAGATAATAAATCATCTTGATATAATATGTTAGGCGGAGACAAATCCACTACCAACAAAATAAGGAAATAAAATACATGAAAAATAAAATAAATGGCGAGCGAAGCGAAGACGATCCAAGTACAATCATCCTCGAGAAATAGCAACGAACACGGCTAGAGCTAAAGCACCTGCGAAAGACAATAGCACACACCTGGCAAGACAACCAGGTCCTCAGAGGGACGTAACAAGACACATAATAGCATGCCATATAAACTGAATAAATATTGCTCAATAAATAAGTAAATCGAATCTATAACATAGTCCAATAGGCACCTACTGAACGAGCGTACCATCCCCCCAACCAAACAAGGACAGGAGATGGTAAACTAATTCACGGCGACGTATCTTCCCATGCTAAGAATCCGATATGGTATCCGAACCCCAACAAGGTTCAATACCTTCTCATCGAACTAGTAAGTCACACCTACAACCAAACAAGGACAAGATGTGACGAACTAATCCGCGATAAGTTATTGTTCCAAGCCACGATCAGATACAAGTACCCAAACCAAAAGTACTCGTACCTAACGGATAGGGTAGCCTACCATTCTAAGTGAAATGTTGTTAAGAACAATCCTTCCTACGCATGGACCCTGGCTGAATAGGATCGGCATAGTCCCCTCTTGGGCACCAGAGGCCCCAACAAGAAGAGCATGACGTTCCGCAGAATCGTCAGTGGCCGTCAGTAATCTTGGGTCATCAACCCCATATCTCCAGCGGAGAGTCCGGATCACAAGGGATGTGCATCGAAGCCCATACGCTAAGAAATTGTCCTTCCCGACCAATGCCTACTGTGTTGTATCCACAACACAACCACTATAACCGCTAAGTCAAACTAGCATGCAACCTCTATTAGCGGTTATTCCTATCGCACGGCTTGTACATACTGGTGGCCAGCCAATCACGCACTTCCGTGTTCTACATGCGACACACAACTTAATGTTTACAACGTGTCATGGCCAATGAATGCGACACACAAGGTGGTCCCTTAAATCTAGGTTTAATTTGTAAGAAAATAATACACAGCAGGAAATATAAAAGAACTGTTATGCCATGTATCACAGTTTATAAAGAAAATAATAGACATGCATGAAATATGAGCTAAAAATAATTAAACAGCTAATGGCAAGGTGTCTTGCCTGGTAGGACGCCCGGTGTGCTGCGATGATCAATGTGGCACGATTTGCAACTTCGGTGCAACAAATGTACATGGTGACCTCTGATGGCGGCACGGATCGTGTCATTGAGTCCAGGACGGTCAATTTAGTTAGGGTGGACATAAGGTAGTCTCGAAATAGACGAAGGAATAGGAACAATAGGGCTTGGATACGGATAGGAGAAAATCAAAGGAAATAAATATTTATATATATACGAATTTTAGAAAATATTTATAATTCCTAGAAGCTAATTTTCCCGAGTCAAAATATTTATAGGAAAATACAAAAAGTACTTTAAAGTCAAGAAAACCGTTTTCGGCAAAAACTCTAAGTTTGTCAAAATACCGTTTTAGGTAGAGAACTATATTTTTAGGGATCAACATATTTAAATAAATACTTGAAAATTCTAGAAAATTATTTTAGGCTCAAAAACCAATCCTTGTCAAAATACAATAAAATCATATTTGTTTTCAACGTAAGTTTTTAGGAAACTATTTACTATATTTATATATATGAAATATCTAATAGTACAAATAACAATATTTATTTATTAGTTAACAATATAGTCATACTGTCATTATAAAAGAGATAGGAAATAATAATAATAATAATAATGATAAAGATAATAATAATAATTAATAATAATGATAATCAAATACTAATTATCTCATAACCCACATATTAATGATCCTAATATTTATATAATATATTAGTAAACATTTATAGCAAACAGTTAAAGAAAAGAAAAAAAAATATAAACGAATTAAATCACCAAAAAGAAAAAGGAACAATAACCCAACAAACAAACAAAAAAGCATAACAGCTCTCTCCTTTCGAGGGAGAGAGATAATACCAAAAAAACAGAAGAAGAGAAAGGAAGGGTGAGATCGGGAGAGGAAGATCGGAGGGGCTAAGAAGAGGGGAAAGTGGCGGTCCGGTGGTGGCGTGAGGCGGAGGAAGCTGCGGGGAGAGGGTTTGGCGATGGGGGTTCTGCGGAGGAGGGAACGGAGAGGAAGAGGTGAGCTGAGGGGTCGAGCGAGGGACGGAACTCCGGCCAGGCGGAGGAGCGAGGCGGAGAAGTCGTTGGCGCCGGAGTTCGGTCGACGAGGCGGAGCTGTCGGTGGAGGGGAGAGATGGACGGAGGGTTCGGGGTTTCGTGCAGCGTGGGCGGTAAGATCGAGAGGCGGCGGAGGAGAAGAGGGGAGCGGTCGTCGGCGGAAGGCGACTGTCCGGTGCGAGGGGGCGGACGCGGTCGGCCGGCCAGAGGCGAGGGAGCTCGTGCGGTCCAGATCTGGGCGGCACGGGGCGGAGGAACGGCTGGGGTGAGGCGAAGATGATGGGGCGGCGGTGCACAGCCGCGGTGGCGCACCGAGCGGTGGCGGCCAGGCGCTGTGGTTTGCCGTGGTCGCGGAGGACGGGCAAACTCGGACGTCAAGGGCGGAGGTCGGGTCGGACGCGGCGGCTCTGGATCTGCGGAGAGGCAGGGGAGGCGCGTACGGGCGGCGGATGGCCACGGCGGCAGCGCTCCGGCGAGGTATGGGTTTGGGTTCACTTTCTTCCTGTTTGGTTTCTATTGGGGGGTGATGGTTTGGGTGGTTGGCCGGAGTTGGCCACTGGTGGCTGGTGGTGGTGTCGTATGTGCGGGCAGGGCTGTGGTCGTGGGTTGCGTCGACAGCAGTGATGCTGTGGTGGTGGTGGTGTTGAGGGACGGTCAGGTCTGTCGAGGGTGGTTGTGATGGCAGCGGGGCGTCGGGTCTTGGTGGACGGCGATGGTGGCGGGGGTGATCTGTGGGGACGATCGAGGCCGGTGGCGGAGATGAGTCGGGGGTGGGGTTGACGACGGTGGTAGGAGTCGAGGGCTGGCCATTAGAATAGGATTAGGGTTTAGTTGATTATCGTGTCCGGGGTGTCAGACACGGGAACATAAATGTAATTGTAAGAGAACTGGAATAAGAATCTGGGCACGGACACGAACAAGGACACGAGGCACTGCACTTGGATGGTGGAATTTATTTGTGGAAGATGAAATATGTGGAGGAGTACCTGCCTATATTTATAGGATATGAGAATTCCCACTTAGATATGGACTAGGATGTTTAAAACCCAAAATTAGATATATCGTCTATTTAAATTAAATCAATCATTCAAATCCAAATCATATTTAAATTAAATCCCTTTAGTTTAAAATCAAATCAAATAATCCCATTTCCAAATATAGATACTAGTTTAATCTATTTAAATAATTCCAAACTTTAAATCAAGATTTAATTGGCCAAAATAACTTCCAAAATTATTTTTCAAAATACCAATAATAGTAATTTTGAAAATAATAAATATTTTTAAATATCTTTTTGAACAATAAAATATTACTATTAATAATTTTCGAAAATTATACTTTTATTTAAAATAGACCAATAAACAATTATGAAATATTTGTATGTATGCAAAATATTAGGCTTTTCTAGTATACAGAAATATTATTTACTATTAGTAACTTTTTAGAAACAAAGGCTTTTTATAGCAAGAATATTTATATAATATTTTGAAATAATAAAATAGAGAAAAAATGTTTTTCTAAAATATGTACGCTCGCACATATTCGCACTCGACGAGCAACTACGAAAAATAAAATTTCGCGCGCGACGTATAATACGACTACGTGACATACCGTACAAAAACTTTAAATCAGTACAAAAATTGATATAATAAAATATAGTAAAAATTTAGGGGTTTTACACATACTAAATGCCATGTCACTCATGACCATGATAGCAGTATATACATACACAAGTGTTGCTAGTCATCTACCAAACTATATTGTATCTCAATCTTTACTTACTCGATTTTTCCTCGAATCTCGATCTTTTATGGTAACCTTCTAACCCAGTTGCAATTTGAATAATGATCTAATTGTTCAATGACTGTATTCATTTAAGAGGCTATCTGTCACGACCCGATCCCAATTTCTTGGGTCGACTCGGATCATGCCCAGCCTGCACCGTTGTTGAGACGGCGGCAGTAAGCTGTATCCCATATGCAGGTACAATTCAACAACATTTGAAACTATAATTGCTACAACATTTAATTAAACGATAATATAAACTTGTCCATTACAAAGCTTGTCCACAACTTTAACATAACATTTATTTTATTTAAAAGATAAACTAAACTTCAACTAAGCAGAAGTGTCATCATCATCTCCATGGACCTCGTCTGGAAGCACAGCAGGGTACAGCTCCTGGTCGTAGTAACTACTAATCAGTAGCTCTGAGTCATCAATAGAACCTATTGGGTGTGGGGATCCAGTCAGGAAAGGAGCAAGTACAATTATGAAAAAAATTAACAATTTGCATAATGAATAGAAACTTGCAATATTAAATAATTTTGAAACAATGATTTCCAACTATAAAACAATTGTGATTTGAGTATGCAGTATCTATGACCGGTTTAGGATGATTCAATTGTATCCTATTGATACGGTCCGGCCTAACCCCGAGTGAAGAGGGGTAAGCTCGCACATTCATTAACTATTGGGCTTTGATCATAGATAACTACACTACTCCCCATTATCCCGATGCAATGATTCGATATTACTCTAGGAGAGAGTACGTGTAACAGTTGTGTATTTAACATGCAAAATTCTAATATTAATTAAACTGCAATTAAACACAACCGTACTTGCCTTGAATTCCAATTGGACGAGATTTTTACTTTAAGTTGACGATCAAGAACTTCCTCGAAATCCTACATTTCGGGAATGTCTCAGAATCACAATACTAAAATGATCTAATTACAATCTCTATTTGTTTCCTAGTCAATTTTAATCTTTAACACAACAAAGTCACAACAAACGCGATTTATCTAGTGAGTTTGCACTTAATTACGAAAGAAAACCATTTATCTTTTTAATTTCGGAAAAGCTTTGTATGTATCAGTTTATTGGCAAAAAATTATGTAAAGTTTAGCCTTGTTTTTAAATGAGAAATCATAATTTTATTATACTACTAACTTGTAACTAAAATGTGAGAAAGACTCATTTAATCAAATAGTAATTTATTTAATCAATGTGAACGAGGTAAAATCTAACTAACTTTTTGTAGAAATTCGCATATACAGGTTATTTAGCAAAACCTTGTGAGTTTTATATATATAAAAAAATAGATTTTACAAGAAAACGTGAATTTGTTAAATAATACAAACTTATATTTCAAATATTAACTTAATGTGAAAACTACTAAGTTTTCATACTCATTTAGTATTCTACGTATCTACGCTAAAAACCAGCAACCCAGAAAAAGAAAGAAAACTACACTATTAATTACAGGCCACAGAGAAAAATAGAAAACAATGGGCTTATGCCCTTACAGACCATTTACACGAATTTAAATAAGAGAAAACATTTGGTTAGTCTTGAATATTATCCTACAAATTAATAACTAAATAAAATAATAATTTAAATTAAATTTTTATCAAATGAGTCTCAGACTTGGTCCAATCGTTATAATTGCAGCTAATGCCTCAACGTCCGGTGGACCCGGTTTCGTTTGTATTTTCGCTGGGGCCCAGTGATCGTTAAGGTCGTCGCCCAAAAATATTATAAAATAACATTTTTATATCAAAAATCATTTTAAAAATCATTTTTATTATTTTGCAAAATTTTCGGCAGCATCTCCTCTGTTTTTGGTCAACCCAAAAACTGGGAATACACCGTAAACCTGCAACATAACTCCAAAAACTCCAATATATATATACCACAGAATAGTATTTTCCAAAACCCAATCCAGCATATTAATCCCAAAAATTTCAACAGAACTCAAAGAGCCAGAACCAAAATTTCAAACTCAACAGAACCAGAAATTAATCGGAACTCAACAGAACCGAAAATCCAACATCCACAGTTTCCGAAGAAACTTCAGAATCAAAAATAGTAACGTAACTGTTACGTTGTCGGAATCCCGAATTCCCGAGGAACTCGGTTGGACCAGTATCATCATAGACTAAAAGAAAATAATTGGGTCAGAGTGTACCGACAACGGAGTTCCGATTTGGATCTCGGAACGGGAACGATTCAGCACTGGAAACGAACGGGGCAGTCACCGGGGCAAACGCCGGCGGTCAGCGGGTCGCCGGGGGTCGGGCGTCGGCCAGGGGTGACGGCCGGAGCGCTGTCACCGGAGGACCGCGCGGAGTCGGACGCCAGCGGCGGACGGCGGCCACGGGAAACGGCGCCGGTCGGGTGCGGCCCGGGGGTCGGGGGTCGGAGGCTGCCGGGATCGGCCCGGCGGGGGTGCGCCGGAGGAAAGGGGTTAGGGTTAGGGTTAGAGGGAAAAATGGAGATGGGAAAATGGAGAAGATAGGGAAGGGTTTAAATAGAAGTAGTGTTCACCATGGGGAGACCAACGGCTTGGCCGTTCGGAAGGCGAACAGAGGAGCTCGGGGTGGTTACGGGAAGAAGAGGGAAAGCTTAGTCCATTCATAGCAAGAGAAAAAAAAACGTAGGTGATAATATTGTTCTGAAGAGTGCTCACCAAAATAATGTCTGCACAATTAATGAATGAAGATTCATTCATTCACAGAATGAATGGACTCATTCACAGAATGAATGGGCTAAAAAATGAATGGACACTAAGAATTTGGCTTTAAGGTGAAGGCTTCCATGGGCTTAGTTTTATATATATAAATGGCTTTTGAACTTAAAGCTAAAAAAAAAATGGGTTTGAGTTAGAAAATGGCTATTGGGTTTGGATTTGGCTACAAATGATGGGCTCTAAACCATGGCTAATGAAACAATAAATTTAAATTTATTTAATTTTTTTTTAAATATTTTTGAGTTCAAAATTTGGGTTCGTGTCTGGCCAGACAAACAAAAATCCAAGTTCATTATTTTGAAAATAATTTTCTATCAGAATATTAATCTAACCAACATTCAATTTAGAAAAACGAATTTAACAAAAATTGAAATTCTAGAATTTTCTCATTCAAGTTATTCAAAATAATTAAACTAAAAGTTACAGGTTTCACACTATCTTCTCTCTAGAACTGTGATCATAAATTATTTTGCTAGATTTTTAATTAATTTTATTGCATGCTTTAACTTGATCTTCTTTATTTTTGGAGCATTACTATTCACCTCATGAACTCCCACTTTCTATTTTGGATATTTTGGCATCCCTTACCGTGACTTGAATATTTGGAGCACAATACTAGACTTTTCCTTCCAACAAACTTCATATGTTAGACTTAGACGAGCCCACCTTAATGTAGATATATAATGTCCCACTAAAACACGTCTACTTGTACTCTATTTTCTTGATATGACTTTCCAGTCAAATGGCTAAACTATAATCTCTACCATGACACCAAAATACTTCCCGACTTCACTTAAGAGATCCAACCTTGACTCAATCCTTTAACCCGATATGTAAATATGTTCTACTAAATTCCTTAATACTAAACTTTGTGCATTATCTTGATTGTTTGACCCATTATCCCATCACACTATTGGTTTAACTCTTGTAAGTTGGGTAGAATACCTCATGGTCCAACAAAGCCTTTGTCCTTGTGACCCATATTGATGAGTTTACTCAGACTATAAATTCAAAGGACCTCAACTTATCTAGACAACCAAACCGTAAGTGAAGAAAACTAGGACAACTGTAAAGGCCCACACTTCGAGCAAGACTTGATTTTTAAAGATCTTGGACTATTTAAAATTTCCTTCATCAGTACCTCCCTCGCTCATATTTTGACTATCTCATGCTGCTAATGTAGCTTCAGTTTTGCAAGCTTATTTCGTTAGCAAGCTTGATCATGACATATATTATTGGGTGTACCCACTAACATATTATCTAATCTGAACCGGTGCATGATGGTCTGATCAACCTATTGCACTTTGGTTCGCTTTTCATGTATTATTCTACGTGGATGGAGACATAGTTAAACTTGCCTTAGAGTCTCATCCGCGACAGCCTTGGCAATTCTCTTTTGAATTATTTTTGTCGCCTATGAACCCCGCATTCGTACTCAATAGCACCGTCTTTGAAACCTTTGTTGTTCTTGTCTTTTACTTATTTTGGAAAGACAAGGCACTGTACATGATAGATAGATGTAAGATATCACCTTTAGTTTTTCTAACAGTTATTTCAACACGAATTTAGATAGCCACCGACCAACTCATGTGGCTATATCCTCACCTTAAACTCTTCTTCTCTCCAACCCTAGAAATTTCATTGTACCATTCCAACCCCTCTTGAACGCACGAGGGTGATTCTAATCATCACTTAATCAAACCCTCGACCAAGACGATTAGTATCCAGTTCTTCCTTAAGGAATCACATCTCCTAAATGTCTAATTTATTTTCTTTGGCCTACTCAATTACTTACTGTTCTTCTAAATTGGATATTCAAAATTTTGTTACATTCACTAGCGATCCTTATTCAATTCCATAACCATGATATATTTTTGTATATATCGACTCCACAATTTTCTATTGCATATTGGTGTTGAACGCCGATTTATCGCCTCCACCAAAAAATTTAATTGCATTTTGGTATTGACGAACTTTTCCTATCCCTCAACCCTATCTACCCTATTAATCCTAAATTTTGAGGACGAAATTCTTGTAAGTTGGGTAGGATGTATGTAACTCCTCTTCCCGCATTTTAGTTTTTATTGACTTTATTTCTAGTTGAAAAAAAAAATATGTTGTTATCATAATCTTTATATATTTATGGAACTATTTTCGTACAACTTTTTTTAAATGATATATTTAGACCCATTAATTACTTTTAAGTTTTGAAAATATGTTTTCAAATACTAATTAATATTGAGTATTATTTCAAAGAACTATTTTAAAGTATTATTATTTCCAAAGTATTAAATATGGATTTGGTTAAATATATTATAAATGTTATGAAATAAAATATATTATAGATTGATTTTGATTAAGCTAGAATCTACTTTGATTCAATATTTATCAGCTTGAATTTACAAAATCTATTTTATTTAGTATTTGATAAATATGGAGTATATTTTTAAAACAACTACTGTGATTGAGATTTGGCTTACATAATTTGATTTAGAATTATAAACGCCATCTTGAAATTTATTTAACATTATTAAAATAACAATTTTAAATATTATTGTTATCGGGTGCTATATCTAGATTGATTAATTAATGTTTAAATATTTATCAGAGATTTAAATTCAAATGTTATTCAAACCAAATCTCCAAACCCTTTTAGCAATCGAATCCAGGTAGCGTGCCTCATTTCTACCATCCCCTTCCGAATTTATCCGACTCCAATCTCCTCTATGTTCAAATTCGTTTTAAATTCAAATATGAGATTACTCATAATCCCTATTGGTCGACTCCAAATTCGTTTTTAAATCAAAACCATCTATCCCATCCCACAAGATCAAAAATAGTATAAATATAGGAGAAGCAATTTGACCCATCATTCCCTTCCCAAAAACAGCAACACCCCGCAGCCCAACCACGACCACCACCAGGATCAACTTCCCTTCTCCGTCAACTTCATCGTTGGCCATCACCAAAGCCTCCCCGCTCCTCCCATGTTCCGAAAACATGACGACCCCATTACCCGATATTGCAACCACCAACAACAGCCACAAACACAATAGCACAACCTGCGCCGTGTCCGGACCCGTGTTGTCCGTGCCCAACACATCATCCCGTTCATTACATCACAGCATGCAAGTTTCCGTATCCAACATCGGAAAGGAAGTAATACAATACACAAAATCAAAGAAGACCCCAACCCTAACCTCTCCGACCGTCCAGCGTCGCCGACGGTGAACCCGTGCTCGAGCCACCGACTCCTGCAGGCGCTTTCCCAAGCGGTCCGCCACTCTATTTCTTCCTTCCTGCCACCGCTCGTCCCGGCCACTCTGGCCAAACAACTGTCGTCTTCCCCCGAGACAGTAGCTCTGCCTCCAGATCAGCAAAGTCGGCATCTCCCGCCACCAGAGCTCCACCCCCAGCGCCGTCGCGTGACGTTCCGCCCTGCCGGTGCCGCTCCGGACGCCGACCACCGCTGGGACGGGAAACCGCCGCGGACTCGTCGGTCGGCCACCGCTGCCGATGGTCGCCAGCTCCGCCGATCCCACGCTTGTCTTCTCCGGGGAAGTTCGCCGGCCTCGACCTCTCCAGACCGGAGCAGTACCCAATCTCCTCCCAAATCCGCCTTGATCAGGGAAACCCTCGACGAAACCCCGCCACCCAGCGCTCCTCGGGACCCAAACCCACCGCCGAGTGCCGAGTCTTCCCCTCGGTGAGTTCCCCTCCTCTGGTCTCTCTCTATCTCTCCCTTTCCTCTTTGTAGGTTTCTTTCTCTCTCCTTCAACTCTTGCTTTTAATTGCTTTTCCTCTCGAAGAAACCGAGGGAACAGCAGTGGTAATACTGCTTCTCTAATTGCATTAATTATAGGTATTTCTCAGTAACCGAGAAGGAGCATTATATATACAAGTACAGTAGGTTTTAGTATATTATACAAGTACAGTATTAGTGATAGGTATTTCTTAATGTTATATATATATATATATATATATATATATATATATATATATATATATATATATATATATATATATATATATATATATATATATATATATTATTAGTGTTAAAACCTTTAGCACTATTTATATTGTTCATTCAAATATATGTAGATTAAATAATTTCCTAAAAATTAGTTTGTGACAAAATAAGTATATATGTTATGTTCCAAGATTTTATATGGGTCCATTTATATATATTTTCAAGTCTCTAAATATTTTGCTTCTAATTAATGGTACTTTATAAATGTCAACAGGTTTCATTATGTATATAAGCATTTTATATAAATTTACAAACTAATTTATAAGTATTTTTCTAATATGCTTCTAAAAATATTCAAATAGATGAATTCTAATAGTTATAAATATTTCGTAAATAAGTATAAATTTTCCTAAAAAGAGTTTATAAGATTTATATGGTATTTTCTTAAAGGTTTTTCAAATGTGTTTTGTAAAGTTTTCTAAATATTTTCTAAACATCTTGGAAATAAATATTTATATATATATCATTGTATAATTAAGAATTACGTCTCTTAAATGATTTTTCTTTTAGATTAATCTTGATCATGACCAACCTAATCATAGACGATTTTGGACTTCTTCATATCAACCCTAGGTAATTGGATTTTTCTGGATGCAATGGTACTATCGATTTTACCAGCTAAGGACCACAGGCAAGTGCACTTTCTGATTGCTTTCCGATTCATAGTAGTCTTTTCATTTCATGTTCATACATATATCTTGCTGCTTGTTGACACGCTCGTCACACGGAGTTGTCGGGAAGGGAACTATCTTAGTAGGCATGTGGACTACCCAGAAAATATCCCAAGATGTCTATTCGTGAACAATAGCATCTGCACACGGCACGTGTAGATGCCGGATTTACCCCTAGCCGTTCACATGTCGAAACAGATATTTCACACCACCTAGATAGATGTCTTTTATTAGTTTTTCCTTGTTTACTTCTCTATCGTGCTATGTCATCAGTTATCTTCCAGTTTTTATTTCTCATATGCTAATTTCATGTCTTGTTAATTCTATTGTGTTTTGATTTCTCATATGCTAATTTCATGTCTTGTTAATTCTATTGTGTTTTGCATTGCCGTCGGTTTGTGTACTTGTTCCAATCCTGACTGGATAACCAACATTTCTCAGGTTTAGCCGTGATTACTCTTAGCACTGGAAGAACATGGGTATGCTGAAGACGACCTAGAAATAGAAAGCAACTGTATCACTTTTATTAAATGTAACATCTTGTATATTCTTTAATTATAAATGTTGTAATAAATGTAGAATTGTGAATGAGCAACAAATGTATTTCTTCAGCATTTATTCTTGCGGGCTTGACAGCGTTCTACCGCCGACTCTGCGGCGTAGGCTGGCTTGGACACGTCTCGTATCCGAAAAGCGGGTGCGGGTCGTGACAAGTTTTTGTGGTGGCCCATGCAGGTCAGTTTTCGCAAATTACGCGAACTCGTGGTAGTACCATATTAGTCGTACTACTGCGAGCCTGCGACTAAGAAATGCTTATTCACAACTAGGAGTAAGTCAATTTTATGAGAATGGTTAGGACTAGGAGTCCCTAATTTAAATTGACAATTGGGTAGTTAAGGTTGCTACATATATCTCACTAGATGACTTTTACGGAAGGACACACTATTGTATTTTGATTTGATGGTATTTCTCATGAGGGTAGATTCGTAACATCTTGCCGAAAGTTTGAAAAATATCCTCTTAGTTATTGTTTGAATTAAAATATGATTTTAGAATTTTATAAATATTTATTATTGAAGGCCTTAGTCACGTTTAAGTTTTGAAGTGCAGGATAACCAAAAATTCTGGCATTGAAAGTGCAATCGAGTGCTTCGACTAGTGTTCTAGCCATGGTAGAGGAGGTCGAGTCATAGGTGTATACTAACTAGGAAAACCAGGCCAAATTGCGACATAACCCTAGGAATAATTTAATTACTTATTATTAAGATTATTGACTTTTAGAAGACCTGGTTGTTCCAAACTAGCCGAATCCAACCCAAGTCCTAGTGGTCATGTAGAGCAACCAACGTCGTCCATGTAGGTATATAGATGTCTATATATATTGGTAGCTCATTTCTAGTATTGTGAATAATTTCTATAAATTATATATTGAATATTAGAGAAATATAGATTTAGGTTTATATCTCTTTTGCCTTCGGTCATTTTTCTCTAATCATAATCATTTGTACAACTTTACCTTATGTCTTTTCTAAACATCGCCGTAACCGTAAGTTCGTATCACTTATATTCTTTTCCTTGGATCTAAGGAATTATTTTTAAAATAACTTCTTCCTCAATTGTCTATCAATCTCGGGTTAACTTTTCGGATTCAAAATTTTTTTCTCTCAATCGTTGAATATTGAATATCCGTGAAATATGGATTATAAGATTTTTATTTATTTTTGACTTCGATCATTAACCTTCCTAATCAATTATTTTCTCTTCAAGGAGCTGAATCTTATACTTGAAGAACAGATGCTTGCACTTTTTATATCTTTATCAATTTGTATAATACTTTTAAACTTCCTTGATATTCTTGGAGGATAGTTGAGATAATTTTGGTGACTTATGATGGCAGACAGCTGCGCACTGTCGCCACTTATTTGACTTATAGAGACTGTGGGTTCATTGCAGCCAGCAGCGCACTGGCGAGGCAGGATCCCTAAGTTGAAGTAATCTCGAGTAAGTATAAGTTATCAATGTGGTCAAAGCTATATCTTTATCGTCCTATCTTCATCTTTGAGTTGGTATGTCCAGATTGGATAGAGTTGATAGGGTATTCGTTATCGTATCCTTGCTTGAGTCGTAGAATCAAGAGTTTATTGCAGCTAGTTGTACACTGGCAAGGCATAAATTTTTGGTAAAATGACTTCGATCATGTTTACGAGTTTCAAATACCATAGAGACTACGTCTTATTGGCATATAACTATTAAGTTTCTAAATTGATTTGTGCCTTATTTCTAATTACCAATTTCTCAAAAAAAAAGGGGTTGTTCTTTTTCTCAATATCTTCCTATTTTCGAATCGTCATCTTTTAAACCTAATTTGATTTCCTTCCACTAGATTCATAATCACCCTTAGATTATGATTCTATGATCATGCTTACACAATTTCAATGAAGGTTAATCATGCCTAATGACTTTTTCTATTTCTTTTTACTTCTATCTTTAAACATGCTTAGGTTTTGTTCTTGACTATTCCCTTAGACCACATAATTTTGGTCACGTTTTGATAGTGCCTAAACAATTGTTCGTGTTAAACCGATTTCTTTGGTCATCCCTAAAACGATTAAATCGTGACCCAAATCGTTATGAATATGCTTTGATCGTACCAAATCACATCCTTCCTTAAGGTTCAATTCAATTTACAATCTAACTCATTTTGATCATTAATCAAATCGCTTTCTTGATTATTCCTTTTTGTCATATCTAACTGTATTCTTTGAAATTTCGAGGACGAAATTTTTCTAAGGTGGGTAGATTTGTAACTCCTCTTACCGGATTTTAGTTTTTATTGACTTTATTTCTAGTTGAAAAAAAAATGTTGTTATCATAATCTTTATATATTTATGGAACTATTTTCGTACAACTTTTTTTAAATGATATATTTAGACCCATTAATTACTTTTAAGTTTTGAAAATATGTTTTCAAATACTAATTAATATTGAGTATTATTTCAAAGAACTATTTTAAAGTATTATTATTTCCAAAGTATTAAATATGGATTTGGTTAAATATATTATAAATGTTATGAAATAAAATATATTATAGATTGATTTTGATTAAGCTAGAATCTACTTTGATTCAATATTTATCAGCTTGAATTTACAAAATCTATTTTATTTAGTATTTGATAAATATGGAGTATATTTTTAAAACAACTACTGTGGTTGAGATTTGGCTTACATAATTTGATTTAGAATTATAAACGCCATCTTGAAATTTATTTAACATTATTAAAATAACAATTTTAAATATTATTGTTATCGGGTGCTATATCTAGATTGATTAATTAATGTTTAAATATTTATCAGAGATTTAAATTCAAATGTTATTCAAACCAAATCTCCAAACCCTTTTAGCAATCGAATCCAGGTAGCGTGCCTCATTTCTACCATCCCCTTCCAAATTTATCCGACTCCAATCTCCTCTATGTTCAAATCCGTTTTAAATTCAAATATGAGATTACTCATAATCCCTAGTGGTCGACTCCAAATTCGTTTTTAAATCAAAACCATCTATCCCCTCCCACAAGATCAAAAATAGTATAAATATAGGAGAAGCAATTTGAACCGTCATTCCCTTTCCAAAAACAGCAACACCCCGCAGCCCAACCACGACCACCACCAGGATCAACTTCCCTTCTCCGTCAACTTCATCGATGGCCATCACCAAAGCCTCCCCGCTCCTCCCACGTTCCGAAAACATGGCGACCCCATTACTCATATTGCAACCACCAACAACAGCCACAAACACAATAGCACAACCTGCGCCGTGTCCGGACCCGTGTTGTCTGTGCCCAACACATCATCCCGTTCATTACATCACAGCATGCAAGTTTCCGCATCCAACATCGGAAAGGAAGCAATACAATACACAAAATCAAAGAAGACCCCGACCCTAACCTCTCCGACCGCCCAGCGTCGCCGACGGTGAACCCATGCTCGAGCCACCGACTCCTGCAGGCGCTTTCCCAAGCGGTCCGCCACTCTATTTCTTCCTTCCTGCCACCGCTCGTCCCGGCCACTCCGGCCAAACAACTGTCGTCTTCCTCCGAGACAGTAGCTCTGCCTCCAGATCAGCACAGTCGGCATCTCCCGCCACCAGAGCTCCACCCCCAGCGCCGTCGCGTGACGTTCCGCCCTGCCGGTGCCGCTCCTGACGTCGACCACCGCTGGGACAGGAAACCGCCGCGGACTTGCCGGTCGGCCACCGCTGCCGATGGTCGCCAGCTCCGCCGATCCCACGCTTGTCTTCTCCGGGGAAGTTCGCCGGCATCGACCTCTCCAGACCGGAGCAGTACCCCATCTCCTCCCAGATCCGCCTTGATCAGGGAAACCCTCGACGAAACCCCGCCACCCAGCGCTCCTCGGGACCCAAACCCACCGCCGAGTGCCGAGTCTTCCCCTCGATGAGTTCCCCTCCTCTGGTCTCTCTCTATCTCTCCCTTTCCTCTTTGTAGGTTTCTTTCTCTCTCCTTCAACTCTTGCTTCTTTTAATTGCTTTTCCTCTCGAAGAAACCGAGGGAACAGCAGTGGTAATACTGCTTCTCTAATTGCATTAATTATAGGTATTTCTCAGTAACCGAGAAGGAGCATTATATATACAAGTACAGTAGGTTTTAGTATATTATACAAGTACAGTATTAGTGATAGGTATTTCTGAATGTTATATTTAGTATATATATATATATATATATATATATATATATATATATATATATATATATATATATATATATATATATATATTATTATTAGTGTTAAAACCTTTAGCACTATTTATATTGTTCATTCAAATATATGTAGATTAAATAATTTCCTAAAAATTAGTTTGTGACAAAATAAGTATATATGTTATGTTCCAAGATTTTATATGGGTCCATTTATATATATTTTCAAGTCTCTAAATATTTTGCTTCTAATTAATGGTACTTTATAAATGTCAACAGGTTTCATTATGTATATAAGCATTTTATATAAATTTACAAACTAATTTATAAGTATTTTTCTAATATGCTTCTAAAAATATTCAAATAGATGAATTCTAATAGTTATAAATATTTCGTAAATAAGTATAAATTTTCCTAAAAAGAGTTTATAAGATTTATATGGTATTTTCTTAAAGGTTTTTCAAATGTGTTTTGTAAAGTTTTCTAAATATTTTCTAAACATCTTGGAAATAAATATTTATATATATATCATTGTATAATTAAGAATTACGTCTCTTAAATGATTTTTCTTTTAGATTAATCTTGATCATGACCAACCTAATCGTAGACGATTTTGGACTTCTTCATAACAACCCTAGGTAATTGGATTTTTCTGGATGCAATGGTACTATCGATTTTACCAGCTAAGGACCACAGGCAAGTGCACTTTCTGATTGCTTTCCAATTCATAGTAGTCTTTTTATTTCATGTTCATACATATATCTTGCTGCTTGTTGACACGCTCGTCACACAGAGTTGTCGGGAGGGGAACAATCTTAGTAGGCATGTGGACTACCCAGAAAATATCCCAAGATGTCTACTCGTGAACAATAGCATCTGCATACGGCACGTGTAGATGCCGGATTTATCCCCTAGTCGTTCACATGTCGAAACAGATATTTCACACCACCTAGATAGATGTCTTTTATTAGTTTTTCCTTGTTTACTTCTCTATCGTGCTATGTCATCAGTTATCTTCCAGTTTTTATTTCTCATATGCTAATTTCATGTCTTGTTAATTCTATTATGTTTTGATTTCTCATATGCTAATTTCATGTCTTGTTAATTCTATTGTGTTTAGCATTGCCGTCGGTTTGTGTACTTGTTCCAATCCTGACTGAATAACCAATATTTTTCAGGTTTAGCCGCGGTTACTCTTAGCACTGGGAGAACTTGGGTATGCTGAAGACGACCTAGAAATAGAAAGCAACTGTATCACTTTTATTAAATGTAACATCTTGTATATTCTTTAATTATAAATATTGTAATAAATGTAGAATTGTGAATGAGCAACAAATGTATTTCTTGAGCATTTATTCTTGCGGGCTTGACAGCGTTACCGTCGACTCTGCGGCGTAGGCTGGCTTGGACACGTCTCGTATCCGAAAAGCGGGTGCGGGTCGTGACAATGTAAAACCCCTATTTTTTTTAAATTTTTTTATTTTCTTAGACTACAAATTTAATTTAAACAATTTATGGTTTTTATTAATTATTAAAAATGACCTTAGCCATTGTTGTGTTTTGAGCACAAGATGACCATAAATTTTGGCACGAAAGATGTAGTAGTGTGCTTTGACCAGTATATTAGCCATGTCGTGGGAGGCCTAGCCATAGTTCAGTCCGAACTAGAAAAACCAGGCCGAGTTGTAAAATAACGCATTTAAAATATTTTATTTAGATATTATTTTATTATTAATTTTTAGATGACCCAGTTTGTCCAAACCAGTCCGAATTGGGTCCGAACCAATTTAAGCCCATGTAAGCATGTAGTGTGACCAAATGTGGCCACGTAGGCATATTTTATGTATATACAATATTTTCTAAATTACTTTAGAATTTTATGTGCAATTTCTAATTATTTAATTATTCATACTATTATTGCTATTTTATTATTAAATAATATCATGCAATATTTGTACAAATTTTTGGACCCGGATAAGGGTGTGCGGTATAAGTTCACCCATTGGAAAGATTCTATTAATTTATTATTATTAAAATTTATTTTACGAAGATTTAATAAACATGATTATTCTATAGAGATATTATTATTATTATTTTTAGTTGATTTATTGTGATTTGAATTTTATATATACGTAGATATGTTCAAATATATTAAATAATTGGATAGTTGACTTTTAAATGGTATTTGGATTTTAAATAGATTTTTGGTGTATATATATATATATATATATATATATATATATATATATATATATATATATATAAAATATATATATATATATATATATATATATATATATATATATATATATATATATATATATATATATATATATATTTGAAGTTTTAATTAAGAAAAGAAAAGATAAAGCAAAAGAAAAAAGAAAAAAGAAAAAAAAAACAAAGTGTGGTCGGCCCCACATGTGGGAACCGACCACATACAGCAGCTTGTGCGCCCCCTCCCTTTATAAGCAAGCAACAAGTAACAGCACCTATATGGCCGACCCATTAAATATATATGTACACACACACACACACACACACACACACACACACACACACACACACACATATATATATATATATATTTTATATATATATATATATATATATATATATATATATATATATATATATATATATATATATATATATTGACTCAAAAAGAAAACCCTAAACCAATCCTCTCTTCCACCTTCCTCCTCCTTCCTCCATCCTCGTCCACCTATCCCCGGCGAGCGCACTCAGCCTCGTACGCCGAAACGCAGCCACGCGACAGCAGTCCCGCGACGACGGCATCAACAAACAACAACAACAACAACAGAATCAACACCAAGGTACCTAACTTTACCGTGCAATTTCTCTCTCAATTCTTGTTCGTTTTTAGATCCGTAAATTCTTTTAGAAAGCCCACATGACCCTCTTCGAGATCCCCCAGGTGGATTTTGACATGGATATCCATCTTGCTCGAAAAATCGAGACGAAGTTGGAGAAAAACAACTTTTCTGGAATATTAAAAACGGTTTCAAAACACCAACTTGTCGGCCACTTTTCTTTCTGTACAATAGAATTTTGTAGAAACTAATTAAAGGCAGTCAAAGGCAACATAACCGAGATTGTAACGCACCTTCTGGATTCACTTTTCATCTAGTATGTAGAAAGTTACACGTTGTTAAAGTTTCACGAAAAGTTGTAAATTCTGTTTTCAAAAATTAGAAAAACACCCCGATACGCCGTGCGCCTCGACAAACCGGGCGACGTGGTCGCACCCTATACGCATCGAAAAGCGCGTATGGATGTTGTCGACATGTGGGAACTGACGGAACCCGATTTTGTTGCATGAGCGCGACGAAACCAGTGCGTATCCGCCGAGATACCCCCGTATCGACCCTTTGCAAATTAAGTCACAACTTTGTACACACTTATCAAATCACGACGAAACTTGCGCCATTGGACTCAAAATATTTTTCTGGTCCTGTGAGCCATGTTTGGTCCGATTCTGAGACAGTTGATCGGGACGCTATTTTGACGGGCCCACAATCTCACTCAACGGGCGATTTTGTGCACGGCCCACCGGAATCTAAAATTGGACATACCGTTGGGTTCATCTCATCAAAATAAATTCGTAGACATGTAGTTTGACTACTTTAGAGACCGTAGGTTCTGGCACGTATTTCGGTACAAAGCAGGTCCAACGATGGACATCGATTTGATCCACAATTACGCTTTTGGACATGCATTTTCTAGGCATATCTTATATTCCAAACTCGTTCGTGATGTTTGTTGCAGCATCCAGAGTCATCTGCGGGATATGGCTTTCTTTGGCTCCATTTATTTGTCGGTTCGAGCTAGTGGATCTTTGCTTTTGCACATAACCTCAGGCAAGATACTTTACCATCTTGTACTTATATTTGATTCATAATAGTTTATATGTTGCTAGTGTTTTACATTAGTAAGAGTGTATCCAAGTATGACTTGGGTGCCATCGATATGTATATCGATGTTTGTGTGTGTGCGTGTGTGTGTGGACCATATGTGGTAGCTGACTTTTTCGATGTGTTGAAGTTATTCTCCATAACTTCTTTAACCTGTTGACATGTCTCATACACGACACAAGAGTGAGGATCATGGAGTTGGCACGAACCAACATATTCGACTTGCTACCGATATGGGCGGTTCGTATGTCGGTTCATTTATGGATTAGAGGAGTCTAGATAGCGACTTGCATAGAGATATGGATCGCCAAGCCATGGATATGACTTGTGTGATACATGGTCGGGGAAAACTACTGGAACGTATGAGCTAGCCCACAGCCTTCTAGTTGTCCGGTTATGGGTTCGTGGTTTCCCTGTTATGGGTATATCGCTAGGGGATATATCCATTGCACGGCTCTGACCACGCGTCAGATACGGTCAGGAGGTATGCTAGCGATGCAAAGTATGGACTAGGGGATATATCCATTGCACGACCCTGACCACACGTCAGATACGGTCAGAGACGTATACTAGTTCATGCGAAAGCCTCTAGCGGATGCTATGCTTTATTCCTACCCACTTATACGTTCCAGTATAGTTTTCGACTTGCATTACACCTAGATGGTTAGGTTCCATTGTGTTGGAGCATGGAAGTTTTCCCTTGTCATGTTTCATTTACAGTTTATTATGGAATTGTTTTTATGTATCCTGTTTCGTCCCTCTGAGGACCTGGTGATCTCTCCAGGTGTGTGCTTTCATAATTTTCTGCAGGTGTTCTAGCCAAGGCCGTGATCTTTTCCATTTCTCGAAGATGATTGCTCTTGGTTCGTTTTGTCTTTTTGTTGATCGTATTCTTGTATGTTTCTTTCATTGAGATAGTTGGTAGTGGACTTTGACTCCATCCAACGATTGTATCATAAATATTCAAGTTGATTTTTATATTATTATTCTTTTCATTGTGGATGAGATTTAGTTTGTCTTGGATTACTGCATTTTACAGCTTATGTACACATACAAGGCCCCTGTACATCGGATGTATACAGCTGGCATGTCTACATTCCTAGTCCTACGTATTTTGTATACAGCTGGCATGCACCCAGTTTCCCAAATGAGGGTAATTTTAAATTTTCGTGTTTATAATTATTTTAATAATGATATTTAATTCATGATATAATTTTTGGTGATTTTAAATCATTTTAACATTATTTAAATCAATGACTTGTGGTTTTGACGTTTTGCTAGTGAAATCCTAGAGACTGTTTGACCTAGAGCCTAACCATGTGATTATGATATTTTAATGTCATTTTTGGCATAAAAATATTTTTGCATTTGACCTCTTTGAATTATTTTGATATTATTTTATTATTTATGATATTGTTTTGGGGTTATTTGAGTCGGGTTCGAATTTCAACTCAATCCGACTTGAAACGGGGACCCGGGGGTAGTTTGACTCTAGTGGAACCCACACACTAGTTAGGCATGGCCCACATGATATTAATTTTAGTCTACATGATAAAAATATTTTAGTTAGAGGTTAGACTAATTATTATGGATAAGGTTAGTGTGATTAGAGACTTTAGAATGACTAATTTAGCCCCAATCAATTAGCCCTTTCCTAATACTCATAGAATAGGTTAGTAGGGGCTTTTGGACTTTTCCTAATAGGACAAAACCACCTTTATGGCCAGCCACAATAAGGATAGGGTTGAGCCTCTCATTTGTCATTATCCATCTATTTTTCTCTCTCTTGTTCTTCCCCAAATTCCTAGAGAGCAATCCCTAGCAATTTTTCCACCAAATCCTTCCATTTCACCACCAAATCTTCTTTTTTCCTTCTCCATTCTAGCCAAGGAGGAACCTACCCAAGTTTGGGAGGATTCGGAGCTCGTTCGTGTCCTTTTGGAATCTCTACGTGTCGGTGTCGCTCCGGGAAGGCTTTTCTTCGATTCGATCTACCGGGAGGTATAAATCTCTTCTCCTTTTCATTTCCTCATGCATATAGGTCTATTTTGAACCCATAGGAATGACCCCCTTGGTTGTATCTCTATTTGTGTCCATTTTGTGTCCATTTAGAGGTCATAGGAGTGTCCTTTGTGTTGTGGATGTGTTCATGTTACATATATAGATTTATATATATATTGTAATGAGAGTGTATGTATATTTATATATGTAATAAATGGTTCATGATGATTATATAATCAAGTTTGTGAGTGTGGTTCTTCATATTATTATTGCTATTATTGTTGTGGATAATTAGGATATATATTGTGTATTCTTTTGGCTCAAACTATCTAAATCCGTCATAATTTTTATCCACGTTTTTAATTTCAGCCATAACTTAGAAATGTCATAACTTCTAGCTCAAAGGTCGGTTTAATCTCCCATTTTTTTTAAAAGAAGCATATTGAAGTTATCTTTCCAAAAATATGTATTAATAAGCCTAATTCTTTATGTAACTTTCTGGAGAATTATTTGAGTGTCAGCTGTACGAAAGACAAATACGTTCTCGGTGTTTTCGCGATTTCGGGAGTTTCCGAAAATGAAAACGCGATCCGTTTAAAGTTTCGGAAAGCTAACACCTAGATCTATAACATACTTTAATCCTAGGTTTTAATTCATGCTGAGATGGTACAGTATTGATTATTAGTATGAGTTACTATTCGGTATATGCATTTTGTGCACCCTTGTGTGTAATTTAATATTCTATTTGATTTTAACCCATGTTAATGTATATACATTATTTAATTAAATAGAGAATGCAAGCATGAGTAAATGGTTAAATAAATGATGTATGAGGTGTAAGTATCCTATCTAATGTAAGCATGTATAAGTATGGCTTGTAATGAATATGTAGGTTCCATAGTATGTAATGTATGGTGCATATAGTGGTGCAAGATAATAAATGAATGATGAATGAATGCAAGTATGAATGTAATGTAATAATAGATGTAATGTATGCAATATACAAGTTAATGAGATGTAATGTTCTATGTTAACACAAATTCTATATTACCTCATGTACCCCCTTACACTATGTTGACACTATCATACTTGACACATTGTTCACTTACACTTTGACACTCTTTGATATGTATACACTATGTATGCCCATTTAACCCTCACTTGCCCCTTTGCCATGTTCACATACACACACATAGCCTCTTAAATAAGTATTTATGAATATAGTTAACTTAGCTATGTATGTATATTATATATATGTTAGCATATTGTGTTGTAATTTATAAGTTTATATAACCATTTGAAATGCCATGATTATAGACCTAATGTTGAATACCAATATATGTATGTGTATATATGTGTAGACATATATAGCTTAAAGTAATAGATTACCTAGTGTATATCCAATGTGAATTCTTGTCAATTTGAGTATTGAATAATTGCATGCTATATAGAGTTGGGTGTATGTTGGCTTGTATAGCCTTGTATTGATGTGTGCTTGCTAGGATAGTCTTGGTTAGGCCTAGTAAGACTTGCTGGGTTAGGACATGACCTAGTTTGACTAGTGCAGTTGACCAGAGTTGACCAATGGTTGACTTTGGCCTAGTTTGACCTAGATTCATGTAGAATATATTGTAGTGCTTTATATTACCCTTCTGAACATGTTGTGACTTGTGCTGTTCTAATTAGAAGCCAGACACCTCTCCTTAGACAGTATCTTTACCTTGGACATTCAGATATCAGGCGAGTACATTCTCTGATCATTTCATATCCTGCTTAGAATTATTTCCTGCAGTAGATTACTTTACTTGTACTGTCACGATGGTCACACGGATTGGTACTATATGGATCCTTTCTTGAGATGTTATCCTTAGGGAGCATCGGGTACTACGTGTTCTGTGCATTTCACTTACATGGCGTATTACTATGCTTCTTGGTTCACTTGATTACTTGTGACATGTACCCTCATGATCACAGAGTCTCTTGAATCTTACACAGTTGGGTAACCCCCAGACTCCCCATTTATGGGACATTCATGTATCACCCTTCGGGGGCCGTGCATGGAATCATAAAACATAACCTGGCTGGATCCTTGTGTATTGATTGGGGGTACGGGGAGTAGAAGTGGACATGTGAATAATACACCAGTAGTATCTTCATTGAATCATTCTGTAGTGTCTTCATTGAATCATCCCAGGCCATTTACATGTTCATGTTGTACTCTGACTCACTAGTCACTGCTAGTTCTCTATTTATAGTAGATATTTCTATTACAGTTCTCTCTCTGTTTTTATACTGCACTTCTTTAAGTACTTGTATCTTACTTTACTGCATGAGTATATTTTCTAACCTGCTATGAACTGTTGAGATGTAATGTGCTCGCTCCTGTCCTGACTGGACCTGTTGATAAATTTTACAGATAGCCTGGAGGTTGCCTGCTAGCCTAGAGAAGACAGTAGAGGTTGCATAGATAGCTAGGGTTTTTGCTTATAGTTTATTTTCAGTCATCTTGAGTTGTATTTATGGATTACTGTATTTGGGTTTTGAGATGTATTCTGAGTTTGTATCTTAGACACTTAAACTTCTATCTGTTGTATCTCTTTTCGATTTCATGTTTTATTTATCTTCCTTTATGCTCTACCTTAGATGTGATTGAGTTTATATTCTGCTATGTCACCCCCATTCGGGGAGTATAAACTGTTTAGTCTTATACTATAAGATGCATTGAGACCTAGGACAGCGTTCTACCGCCGACACTGCGGCGTAGGCTGGGCGTTGTTACGTTCTCGTGCCCTAACTCTAGGGTGCGGGTCGTGACAGACTAGGGCGTTACACTTGTAAAATGACTTGCATATGCCTTGCGCCTTCTGCTAGTAACTGTTTGCCATGAAATATAAAAGAGCAGAACAATTATCTGAGGATTGGACTCTTACTTCACGTTACAAACTCGCTTGTACAAAGAAAGCCTAGGGACGAAAGCCTAGGTACAACAGTCTAAGTACAATTGTTTATTTTAGATACTGGGGGTGACGATAGAGGCTCGAAAAAGCGACGGCCGCTCTGCCTTACTCCTTGGACGATCGGTATGCAGCCTTGGCTCCAGAAGATTGCTCGACGTTGAAGATATGCTCTCTTTGCTCTCTCTTTGCTCTTTCTCTCTAAGTATTCTGGTGCACTTTGATCTCGAAAAAGTCTCTTTCTGTATGTAAATGTGCCTCTCTGTGTGTGCGTATCTCTTGCAAGGGAATGGCACCCTGCTATTTATAGGAATGGAGGGACCTCATTAGGGTTCACAATGATTACCCCTCAAAGTGGCGACGGCCCGTCGAACGATCAATCTGGCCATTAATCTTGAGCGTGATAAATTTGGGCCATTTAATGTAGATTGCACCAAATCCTATCAGTAATTAATGCTGATTGGAATAAATATCCGTGGTGATGATTTGATGATGTCTGCAAATCTGAATGAATAAATTTAATTCATTCACCTGCCACGTGTCCCAGATTATTCGGATCTGACCCAATCTTTGATTGCAGTAAATCTGGGAAATTGATTGGCTTTATGACACGTGTCCCGAAAGCCGCTGAGGAGGATTGAGCCGCATAAGGGTTGAGCCGCATAAAGATGGAGCCGCATAAGACTGGCCACGTGTCGGGTCTGCTTGGGGAGTGGCCCCCCGAACCTTCGACCTATATTGATAATTTGAGCCGCACAATGGATAATGAGCCGCATGGAGATGATCCTTGCGAGCCGCATGGGGGGGCCTCTGCTTGAGCCGCATGAGACTGTTTCTGCCTGAGCCGCATAAGGCAGCTTCACCCGAACCGCATGGAGGGTCTTCGCTCGAGCCGCATATGACTGTCCACGTGTCAGGGCCACGTAGCATTTTTTGGATCTCGGGAGATTGTGTCAGAGATCTTGTCACGACCCGCACCCGGTTTTCGGATACGAGACGTGTCCAAGCCAGCCTACGCCGCAGAGTCGGCGGTAGAACGCTGTCAAGCCCGCAAGAATAATGCTCAAAATAAAACAATTGCTCATTCACAATTCTACATTTATTACAACATTTACAAGAATTATATTTAAAGAAAATACAAGACTTTACAGATAATGGAATTTATACAATTGCTTTCTATTTCTAGGTCGATCTCAGCATACCCAAGCCTCCCCAAGTGCTAAGAGTGATCGCGGCTAAACCTGAAAATGTTGGTTTCCAGTCAGGAATGGAACAAGTACACAAACCGACGGCAGTACAAAACACAATAGAATTGACAAGACATGAAAATAGCATAAGAGAAATAAAACTGGAAGATAAACTGATGTCATAGCACGATAGGGAAATAAACAAGGAAAAGCTAATAAAAGACATCTATCTAAGTGGTGTGAAATATCATTTTCTACATGTGAACGGCTAGGGGGTAAATCCGGCACCCTGCACGTGTCGTGTGCAGCTGCTATTATTCACGAATAGACTCATGGGATAGTTCTGAGTAGTTCACATGTTTACTTAGATATTTCCCCTCCCGACTACTCCGTGTGACGAGTGTGTCAACAAGCAGCAAGATATATGTATAGACATGAAATGAAAAGACTACTATGAATCGAAAAGCAATCAGAAAGTGCACTTGCCTGAGGTCCTTAGCTGGAGAAACCAATAATAAATACCACTCACGAGCCACAATCAAACAACACATGCAGAAGTCTCCGGATGCTGAAATAAACAGTACCAACGTTCTCAGAATAGTCAAATTAGCTAGGATTGCCTGTCCTTAAGTCCAATTCTGGACACAGGGGCAAAACGGTAATTTCGGACAAAAATGATGTCCGCCGTTGGACCCGTTTTGCACCGAAAAGCGTGCCAGAGTCAATGGTCTCTAAAGTCGTCAAACTACATGTCTACGGATCTAGTTTTCTGATACGAACCCAACCGTATGTCCAGAGTTGGATTTCGGCGGGCCGTGCACAAAATCGCCCGTTGAGTGGGACCGTGGGGCCCGCAAAACGACGTCGATTTCAACTGTCTCAGAATCGGACCAAACTTGGCATACAAGACCAGAAAAACGATACGGTTCTTTTAGCGCAAGTTTCGTCTCGATCTGACGAACGTGCACAAAGTAATTGAGAAATTTGCAACGTGCACGATACGGGGAATTTCGACGGATACGCACCAAATTCGTCGCGCACACGCGACCAATTTGAATTTCGCGAAAGCCCACACGACCACGAAGCTGTTACACAGCTTTCGATGTCTTCGGCACGCGACCACGTCGCCCGGAATGGCGGGACGGACGTCGTGTGGATAATTTTTCTAGTTTTCAAAATAGATTTTTCTCTAACCTTAACCTAATTTTAAACATCAATTAATCAACAAGAATTAATTCTAAAAATAGCGTTTCCATCTTGGTTAGGTTATCTAAAAGTCTGTTCAAACGGTTTTCTAAAACTCGCGATGTCCTGATTGCAAATCGACCGCCAACTTGGCGTTTCAGGGCAATTTCTAACTTCCAGAAATCGAGGTTTTTCTCGGTTTTGGGACTCGGTTTTCGTCGCGCACAAGGCGAAATAAAATGAACTACCTGAAGGGAAATGAAGGGGTATAGGTTGTCGAAATACCTGCGAAGACGGAACGCGAACCGATGGAGAAACGAAGGAGAACTTCGAACGCGAAGTCGGCTCCGCAACAGCGCTGCTGCTGTCGTGTTCTCTCGCGCGCGCGCGTACGTGGCCTCCCACGGCTCCGTCGCCGGCCGTCGGCTGTCCACGACGGGGCTGGCGCGTACGCCCAGGTGGCTGGGGTCGGCGGCGTGATCTAGGGATTAGGGTTTTGAGAGTTTGAACTCTCGCTCCCTCTCTTATATACACAGTTCTGTTTTCACAGAACAGAGGTGGGGGTACGCTCAGGCCTTTGGGCCGCGGGGGAAGGCTTCTTCTCTCTGTTGATATATACGAAATCGTATATATATAATTGTGAAGTCTGCTGGATCGAGAGTTTGGGGAGCTCGATTTGCCTGTGGGGAAATCCGGTTTGGGCCGGGTCCTGGTGGGTTGGGCTTAGTTAGGAGCTGCAATTGGCTTAACTGCTCTTGTGTGTTTTACTTCTTTGATCAATCAATAGATTTTTGTATAAAAACACTACATGTTGGGCCATGCAATATGGGACCAAGTGAAGTGAATTGTGCACAGTGAAACTTTTTAGCTGATGGCAACCGGCCACAAAGTGACTAAGCTGATGCATGATCGCATGCATGAATTTGCTGTTGCAAAAACTTGCAACTAATTAATATATTGAAATGAATTGGATTAAATTTCATTCCAATTCAGTTCAAACATTCAATTCATTTCAATCCCATTTAATTTACTTCAATACTATACTATATAATAATAACAGAGGTCTCCACCATTTTCTTCCTCTTTTCTTATTTCTTATTTCTAATTCTACTTTATATATAGTCTAATATATATTTATATACAAATACAAATATACACATGCACATATTTTTACAACATATATTTACATACAACTACAAATATTCACATGTATATTATATATATGAGTATACATATACCTACATACTCACGTATATCTATATACACACACACATATATATCTATTTATATATACGCTCATACGCATATTTTTATATACGTATATACACACACCATAATATTTATATTTATACAATTACACACATATATTATTTGTATATATATATATATATATTTGCACATACATGCACATATAATTATTAATATACAATTGTAGAGTCATAAACATATGGCCCTCTATGTATAGATATATATGTATATAGCAGGTGTATATATTGACCTTTTTATATAACCTCAGTATACCTATATATATCTACGTATCTTACCTATAAAATACTACCATTTATTTATTATGAACACGCAATATATATACAAAAATGATTAATAAATATATATATCGCCTACTCACCTAAACATACACAATATATGCATATATATATATATATATATATATATATATACTGTTCTAATCAAGGTCCCACGGCCTAAAATAATATTTCAAGAAAATGTATCATTATCGAAAGTAATCAATATATAAAATATAGTTATAACTTTAATAGCAATATTATATTTTATTTAACTATTATTTATAAAAATCTAAAATCATCATTCAATTAAAATAATAAAATAAAATAAATATTTTATTTCCGGGAAGGGGAGCTACAAATCTACCCACCTTAAAATAATTTCGTCCTCGAAATTTTATCTCATAGGCATGCCTAAAATTCAAAAGAAAAAATGAAAAGAATAAATTCCACTATTACACAATCTTCTCAAATTTAATTTTCCGAAAATAATTGTATCCTCTTTCTAGCCATCTTGTAACTATGAAACTCCGAGGACTTCTACCCACCTTAGGTCACACTACTCCCTTGAAACACCTGACGTCTTAATATTGTAACTCTCCAACTAATTGCAAAAATATAACTACCGACATATCTATAGCATCAGGCATCTACAACCCTCTTCTATCTATCCAGCAATTTAAAATTTAAATGCAACAAATTTACACAAGTAGCTAAGAATTATTGATAAACTTTAATAACTATGACTATTTGTCACTCCGAAGTAGGGAGGACAGGAAGATAAGGCGAAATAATCGGGAGCAACTGTGAAGTTCTAAGAGCAGTAGAGAGTATCCAATGTTACGGATAGAAGGGAGTTTATGAACCACTGCCTTATTTGCTAAATTGGGCTACTCTAGTCTAGTCACGTGCTACCCCGATGAACCCTACGCTACTTAGAGTGGCCTGCAATCTGTGCAATACAGAAGTCTCGTTTCCCAAAATCCTAATTCAAACACGGTCCCATAATAAAACAAAATTTGAGAAATCAAGAGTGTGGTCTTAATGGGTTCTCTATTTGGGCATCAGTCGTTGGTTGGATAAACATTGGGTTTTAATCTACATTAACTAGACAAGATCCTAGAGGTAAAAATCTTCATACTAGATTAGGGTAACCTAGGATAGGGTTCCTTCCAAGTGGTGGAGCTAGTCGCTATTCGGGTTGGTTAGCTAGGTCCTTAAAGCTCAAAATGTGCCTTCAGTGACTTTTGTATTTAAGTAGCACATGAGGCCTCAATTGAGTGGCACACTAGTGACCTGTGCATAGTGGGCTCCGAGTAGATCACAACCATATGTTGGGTCGTAGGAATTGAGTCAAGGTTGAGTCTCTAATTGTAGTCGGAAAGTATACCGGTACTATGGTAAGGGTTATAGCTAGTCCTTTTTACCTGAAAGTCGTACCATGAAAATAGAGTACAAGGGGACGTGTTTGAGTGGGACACGATATACTTAGATGAAGGTGGTCTCGTCTAGATCTTGCATATGAAATTTATTGGAAGGTAATAGCTGGTCTCGTGCTCCGAATACTAATGGCACGGCCGGGGACACGAAATGATCTAAAGAAAAAGTGGGAGTCCATGGGGCACTAACCATCATTCTAATGGAATTTATTCTAATCAGTCGGTAATCCTGGTATATCCTAAATTTTTAGAAGACTTACAGTCTACCCACCTTAAAGGCTAGGATATGGTGGCAAGGTTTCCGTCACAGGGTTGGCAGATGGTAGCTACACTTGCATATACCACTTTCAAAGTCATGGGGATACTCTATATCTCTCTATTACGAGCTTTCGTCTTTCCACTCGGTGAAAAGGCAAAAATAATGAAGAGTTCAAGAGAGATGTCACTGAATACAATTTCGCGAGTCAAGGACGGATGTAGAATTCAAGGGGATTTGTTAAAGTAGTCGTGGATGAGATCCTAGAGATATCTATATCTCAATCCACGTAGGATAATTAGATGAAGAGCGAAACAATTGCATCATGGTTGATCAGACCGTAATACAATGATTCTGATTAGACAATATGTTAGCGGGCGTCCCCAATAAACATGTGTCTTGAATCAAGCTCGACAAAAGAGTAAGCTTGCAAAAACTAGGCTGTAATAGCAGCGTTGGTCAAGATAGTCAGAATACAAGTACGCGAGATTTTCGGGAGGGGGAAATAAATAGTTCGAGTTTTGAGAAAACCAAAGTCTTATATGGTATTCTGGTTCATACAGTCTTCCTACTATCTTCCTATCCATAAGGCCTCGGTCGATTAATGAGCTAGAGAACTCTAAATTCTATATTCTAGGTAAATCCATGGTTCCGTGATTCAGATGTGATATGCTATCAGGTGCTCTACTCTATATTAGCACAAGGGTATCTAAAATCTAAGGAGGTCAATGAGGACATAGCTTTAGCAATGTTCCTTAGACTATGGTTCCCCGGGATGATTTCAATTATGTAGGTTGTGCCTCGCCAGTGCACTGCTGGCTGCAGTGAACCCACATTCTCCATTCTCAAATAATTGACGACAGTGCGCTGCTGTCTAAACTTCATGGGTTAGCTAATATTTCTCTAACTATAGCCGTAAAAATCTATAGGCTTCTAGAGATCCAAACAAGTTGACTAAAATAGAGTGTAGGAATTTGTCTTATCAATCACAACATTTAAAACAAAGGAGTTAACATGAAGCAATGACTAAAGGCAAAAGAAATACAAACACTAAACACTATAGTATCTATTTTATTTGTATTTCAATGGTTGTGGGAGAATCTCAACCAATCTACTTCGAGATTCGCACACGAATTACAGAATCAGAAATTATAAATTAAATATTAACAGCAAAAGTAGAATTAAAACAGGCAATTATAACTCATGGAATGATGTTTATCTAATAGAGCAAAAGATAATTGATCAGATTATCAAGGTTAAGCCTTAATTATCGATAAAGTAACTTACTAGTGAATAGTGGATCCACATTGGATCATAATGTCATCAAAAGTATAGTGTACCTGTAGGGATCTAGCAAGTTATCTGAATTTAATACTTCTAAATTGTATGGCCTATCTATAGGGGTGCAACTCGGGCGGGTTGGGTCGGGTTTGAGGTCAACCCGAGCCCAACCCGATAGATCATAAGCCTAGCCCAAGCCCAAGCCCGACCCGACTTCGGGTTCAACATATGAAGCCCAAGACCAAGTCCGGAGGATCGGGTTGGCTCGGGTTGGGCTCGGGTCTATCGGGTTTATCGGACTCTAATATGATAGTTGAAATAATTTTAAACAAGAGTAATATTAAATACATAATCAAATAGCAATCAAGCCTCAATCATTACAAAATAAAACTGAAATTAGATTTAGGACAAGGAATTGAAGAGTTTGGGTGAAAAAAATTATAGTTTAAACTTTTTATTTAAGTAGTATGAAACAATATATATATAAATTATATGTATGTCGGGTTTCGGGTTCTTCGGGTTACCCAAAACATGAACCCAAACCCAACCCAATTTTTGATCGGGTTCAAATATTTTAACCCGAGCCCAAGCCCGAACCCGAATATCTTCAACCCTAACCCAACCCAATAACGGGTTTACCCGATCGGGTTCGGGTTTAGCCCGCCCAAGTTGCACCCCTACCTATCTATCAACCTTAACTACCCGATTAGTCGATTTAATAAGGGACCCTTATCCTAATTATTCTCTTAAATCATTTTAATCCTAGTTTGTGAACGAGCAATTCTTGGTCGCAGGCTCGCAATAGTACGACTAACGTACCATCACGAGTTCGTAATATTTTGCGAAAACTGACCTGCATGGGCCACCACAAAAACTTGTCACGACCCGCACCCGGTTTTCGGATACGAGACGTGTCCAAGCCAGCATACGCCGCAGAGTCGGCGGTAGAACGCTGTCAAGTCCGCAAGAATAATGCTCAAAATAAAACAATTGCTCATTCACAATTCTACATTTATTACAACATTTACAAGAATTATATTTAAAGAAAATACAAGACTTTACAGATAATGGAATTTATACAATTGCTTTCTATTTCTAGGTCGATCTCAGCATACCCAAGCCTCCCCAAGTGCTAAGAGTGATCGCGGCTAAACCTGAAAATGTTGGTTTTCAGTCAGGAATGGAACAAGTACACAAACCGACGGCAGTGCAAAATACAATAGAATTGACAAGACATGAAAATAGCATAAGAGAAATAAAACTGGAAGATAAACTGATGTCATAGCACGATAGGAAAATAAACAAGGAAAAGCTAATAAAAGACATCTATCTAAGTGGTGTGAAATATCATTTTCTACATGTGAACGGCTAGGGGGTAAATTCGGCACCTTGCACGTGTCGTGTGCAGCTGCTATTATTCACGAATAGACTCATGGGATAGTTCTGGGTAGTTCACATGTTTACTTAGATATTTCCCCTCCCGACTACTCCGTGTGACGAGCGTGTCAACAAGCAGCAAGATATATGTATAGACATGAAATGAAAAGACTACTATGAATCGAAAAGCAATCAGAAAGTGCACTTACCTGAGGTCCTTAGCTGGAGAAACCAATAATAAATACCACTCACGAGCCACAATCAAACAACACATGCAAAAGTCTCCGGATGCTGAAATAAACAGTACCAACATTCTCAGAATAGTCAAATTAGCTAGGATTGCCTGTCTTTAAGTCCAATTCTGGACACAGGGGCAAAACGGTAATTTCGGGCAAAAATGATGTCCGCCGTTGGACCCGTTTTGCACCGAAAAGCGTGTCAGAGTCAATGGTCTCTAAAGTCGTCAAACTACATGTCTACGGATCCAGTTTTCCGATACGAACCCAACCGTATATCCAGAGTTGGATTTCGGCGGGCCGTGCACAAAATCGCCCGTTGAGTGGGACCGTGGGGCCCGCAAAACGACGCCGATTTCAACTGTCTCAGAATCGGACCAAACTTGGCATACAAGACCAGAAAAACGATACGGTTCTGTTGGCGCAAGTTTCATCTCGATCTGACGAACGTGCACAAAGTAATTGAGAAATTTGCAACGTGCACGATACGGGGAATTTCGACGGATACGCATCAAATTCGTCGCGCACACGCGACCAATTTGAATTCCGCGAAAGCCCACACGACCACGAAGCTGTTACGCAGCTTTCGATGTCTTCGGCGCGCGACCACGTCGCCCGGAATGGCGGGACGGACGTCGTGTGGATGATTTTTCTAGTTTTTAAAATAGATTTTTTCTCTAACCTTAACCTAATTTTAAACAGCAATTAATCAACAAGAATTAATTCTAAAAATAGCGTTTCCATCTTGGTTAGGTTGTCTAAAAGTCTGTTCAAACGGTTTTCTAAAACTCGCGATGTCTTGATCGCAAATCGACCGCCAACTTGGCATTTCAGGGCAATTTCTAACTTCCAGAAATCGAGATTTTTCTCGGTTTTGGGACTCGATTTTCGTCGCGCACAAGGCGAAATAAAATGAACTACCTGAAGGGAAATGAAGGGGTATAGGTTGTCGAAATACCTGCGAAGACGGAACGCGAACCGATGGAGAAACGAAGGAGAACTTCGAACGCGAAGTCGGCTCCGCAACAGCGCTGCTGCTGTCGTGTTCTCTCGCGCGCGCGCGCACGTGGCCTCCCACGGCTCCGTCGCCGGCCGTCGGCCGTCCACGACGGGGCTGGCGCGTGCGCCCAGGTGGCTGGGGTCGGCGGCGTGATCTAGGGATTAGGGTTTTGAGAGTTTGAACTCTCGCTCCCTCTCTTATATACACGGTTCTGTTTTCACAGAACAGAGGTGGGGATGGGCTCAGGCCTTTGGGCCGCGGGGGAAGGCTTCTTCTCTCTGTTGATATATACGAAATCGTATATATATAATTGTGAAGTCTGCTGGATCGAGAGTTTGGGGAGCTCGGTTTGCCTGTGGGGAAATCCGATTTGGGCCGGGTCCTGGTGGGTTGGGCTTAGTTAGGAGCTGCAATTGGCTTAACTGCTCTTGTGTGTTTTACTTTTTTGATCAATCAATAGATTTTTGTATAAAAACACTACATGTTGGGCCATGCAATATGGGACCAAGTGAAGTGAATTGTGCACAGTGAAACTTTTTAGCTGATGGCAACCGGCCACAAAGTGATTAAGCTGATGCATGATCGCATGCATGAATTTGCTGTTGCAAAAACTTGCAACTAATTAATATATTGAAATGAATTGGATTAAATTTCATTCCAATTCAGTTCAAACATTCAATTCATTTCAATCCCATTTAATTTACTTCAATACTATACTATATAATAATAACAGAGGTCTCCACCATTTTCTTCCTATTTTCTTATTTCTTATTTCTAATTCTACTTTATATATAGTCTAATATATATTTATATACAAATACAAATATACACATGCACATATTTTTACAACATATATTTACATACAACTACAAATATTCACATGTATATTATATATATGAGTATACATATACCTACATACTCACGTATATCTATATACACACACATATATATATATATCTATTTATATATACGCTCATACGCATATTTTTATATACGTATATACACACACCATAATATTTATATTTATACAATTACACACATATATTATTTGTATATATATATATTTGCACATACATGCACATATAATTATTAATATACAATTGTAGAGTCATAAACATATGGCCCTCTATGTATAGATATATATGTATATAGCAGGTGTATATATTGACCTTTTTATATAACCTCAGTATACCTATATATATCTACGTATCTTACCTATAAAATACTACCATTTATTTATTATGAACACGCAATATATATACAAAAATGATTAATAAATATATATATCGCCTACTCACCTAAACATACACAATATATGCATATATATATATACTGTTCTAATCAAGGTCCCACAGCCTAAAATAATATTTCAAGAAAATGTATCATTATCGAAAGTAATCAATATATAAAATATAGTTATAACTTTAATAGCAATATTATATTTTATTTAACTATTATTTATAAAAATCTAAAATCATCATTCAATTAAAATAATAAAATAAAATAAATATTTTATTTCCGGGAAGGGGAGCTACAGATCTCCTTCATTTCCCTAGGGGTCTGTCATTATGACAGAGTCATAATTACCTCTTTTGTGTCAGGGCTGCCACTTTTTCAGAGTCGTCAGTCGTCAAAGTAATTAATGCAGGAGGAGAAAACTGTTTTACAAGCCACGTGTCTCCTGTTCTGAGCCGCATAGGACGTCTTGAGCCGCATAGTCCCTCGTACGGCATGAGTTTGTGAGCCGCATGGGCTTCCTGAGCCGCATGGAGTTTCCTGGCCGCATTGATCTTTCTTTAATATTTTTCATGCTTCTACAAGACCCCCTTCAAAGTTTTTAATTTTCAAAATTGAAATACTTTGAATAAGAAGCATGGTTGTATTCTTCTGGCCGCATATGAAGTCCTGGCCGCATGGATGTTTAAGCCGCATAGATAATTCAGCCGTATGGATGGCTTAGCCGTATAGCTCCTTGCCACGTGTGCGTGTCTTTAATTGCCTCAAATTTGCTTTTAGCGCCGTCTTTAGGGGGAATCCCAAGGATTGGTTCATTAAATCTCGGGATTTTATGTCCTGGGTGAATCTCCTTTTATGGGAGAGGGAGCAAAATCCGAGGAGTCGGTTTTGTCTTTAGACGAGGCGGTTTATTACTACACGTGTCTTTCCCCTCTCGTCCTCCTATAAATAAGAGGAGCTTGAGGGAGAGAGAGGAGTTCTTTACTTCCTCTTTTACTTCGAATCTTCCCCTATTCATCTCTTCATCTTCTTCTTGATTGATAATGGCGCCCAAGAAGACCGTTGCAGCGAAGAAGGCAGCGTCTTCGTCGACCGCGACGGCGAAGGGCAAAACTGCTTCTACTTCGACTGCGGCTGCTCCTCCACTGATCGTCGTCCCTGCGGCTCATCCTGACGTTCATCCCCCTATTGTCGGTAAGGACATTGCACGTGTTAAAGAACCCTAACTGCTATGGCTACGTCGCATGCTTTATGCACGAGCCTTTGTGAACCGTATGTTCGGCCTATGGCCGAGCTGCGAGCCGCATAAGAATAACTGTTGTGACCGTATACGCGCTGTGCCAACACAGTCGTATGAGCTATGCTGAGCCGCATGGATTCGCACAAATTTTGTCTGTCACGCGGTCAGTACAAAATTTGTCCGAACCCTGAGGGCCTTATGAGAGCACTGCCGCATGACTTTTTACTGAATAGGGCCGCATAAGTATTCTGCTGTGATTAAGCCGCATAAGGCTTCATTAAATTGGAGCCGCATGAGGCTTTGTTGAGTCGGAGCCGCATGGGTGTTTTCTTTAAGCCGCATGAGGCTCGAAAGTACCCGATCATTTTTTTATCCCTCTTTTTAACTTAACTTTCTCTGTCTTCTTTTCAGTGAATCTACCGAAAAATGCTGCTAGAGAACTCCTGGTGGGTAGTGCCCAAGCTGCTCTGGGTTATAGGTACGACCATATTGTTCAGCATATGGCGGATCAGTTTTCAAGTGACGAACCCTCGGCTAGACTAAATGCCATCAAGAATCAGTCTTTCTATTTTCTTAACGCTATGATGAACTCCGGGAAATTCGAAGGGGAATATTTGAAGCCTGCATTCTTTTTTGGAGACGCCTTGACTGTGGAGAACAGTCATGTTCTGGAGGTGTCGGAGAATTGGAGTTTTGTCTCTCACGGGATGGCGATCCGCATCCCCCAAATGGAGCGACACTTCCCATTATCTTGGTTCAATATGCTCCCATTGGACCGGAAGATGGGAGAAACTTTAACCCCTACCAGAGGTGGGATGTTTGTGGGAAACATCCATTATAACAACAATCTGAAGTCAGTGACTGCCGGCATGGTGCACACTAGCTGTTCTGTAACGCGATTGGTCCCAGGTACTTTCTTAAATGTGTCGGGCCCCAATTTTACCTTTTCTACCGCCGACACTTTTATAAATCAACTTGCTCGGAAGGGCTCCTACCACATTGGCCGATTGAGGCTCCCTAGTTGGATACATCCTATTCCCTCATGAACCAACCTGTCTATGTGGATCTTGCAGAAGTACGAGGCTTTTTTGTGTGAGATTGGCCTTTACCATGCTATTCGAGGCACCAGCCATAGTTTGTCCATAAACAAGAAGTTGTTCATGTCTCTGCTGGAGATGTATAATTGCCGTACGGGAACCTTCTATACACCTGTAGGGGAAATGGGGCTTGCACTCCATGAAATGCACGCAGTCTCCAAGCTCCCTTGGGGGGACGAAGCTTTCGAGGCGTATAGTCCCACGAATGAGGAATTTGAAGATTTGGAAAGGCGGTATCCCGGATTCGTGGCTCTTTACCAAGAGATACTGTGCCACTATAGCACATGTCATCAGATAGCCCGAAAGGATAGCAGCTCGGAAGGGAATGCCCCCCATACTAAGGACTGGGTGCACTATCTCTTCCCAACAGATGACTCCGGTCGAGTTACCTCCCGTCGCCCTCGATCCCGGAAGGCGGTTAAAGATTTGGTGTCGTCGGCTAAGAGGGTGGCCACCACCAGTGATAGATTCGAGAGTAAGACCGACTCTTTTGGTTATTTTTTACCAGGATACCCAAGAGCTGTCAGAGAAGGCACTCCTGGCGGGGTTTTTGATGATATGGCTACGAAATTGTGTAGTCTCTGGAGGGGCTGGTTCTATCGAGAGAATCAGTCGTAACTTACATCCTTCTGGCTGTGAAGTTAGTTTTGAGAATCAGGCAAGCTCTCCTCCCAGCCATGGTGTGCAGCATACATTATGGCCTTCGCACCTTCACTTCTAAGGTCATCGCTCGCGACGTGACCAAGGATTTTGAACGGACCGAGTCTCCCTATCACTATTTGATGGGGTGGCTGTTGATACATTATCCATCTTTGATGAGATCGGGCTCTGAGGATGGTGTAACTGATGATGACGCATTTATCTTCTGTTACCGTGATGAGCCTTGGGAATATGAGACCATCCGGGCTTGCCGGATGGCATTGGCGAGGGCAGATATGTACCATATATTCGTATCCGTCCCTCGCTTTACTGCTAAGGACGTAGAGACTGTACATCTTGACGGTATTGTGCCCCCTCAACTTCTGGACGGCCAGATGCTCCTGTGGCTGCGAAATCACCGCCCCGCACATCTAGTGTACCGTAACCGTAATACGGTTTTTCTGGAGCCTTATCTGCCCAGCAGGTTTGCCCGGCAGTTTGGATACAGCCAACTTTGTCTAGACAACCCTAGCTCCTGTCTGGGTTTTGAAGGTAGCCTTCTTGATGGTATCAGGGCTTGGCAATACTACGATACATTCTATACCCGTACCATTTTCTCGGTCCCTGCCATTAAGGCGTCAGTGGAGATCTTGTACATGGCGTCTTTATATCATGTCATGGCGAACAAACCCCCGGTCGGTTTTAACCCATGCGCCAGTTTTATTGTTGGTACCGGCCTGGAGGAAGGATCTCAAGGGTCCAAGAGGAGAAAGACTAGAGTCAAAGTGCCATATTTGGATTCCGCTGCTGAGGATGATGAAGGCAAGAGCATGATAGAGATGACTCTATCCTTCCAGTGGCAGACGTAGAGGTGGATCAGCCGCCTATTTTATCAGATGAGATGTTGGAGGATCAGTCACCCGTTGCACCTGGCCCTACTCCGAAACGTAGCAGGCAAGTTTCTCCTGTTGTCGGTATTTTTCGTTCTCGAAAGTTGGTTGCGACCAGACACCGTCAGCTGACTATAAGGGAAAGTAGAGAAGACATTAACCCTGCGTCAGAGGTAACCAAGCCACTCCCGACCCTTCCTTCCTTCTTTCCTTTTAGCTTCGATTTTAATCCTCTTCTTTCCTTTTAGCTTCGATTTTAATCCTCTTCTTTCCTTCTTGTAGGTGTCAAGAGAAGAAGAAGAGTTTCAAGATGCCGAGGTGGTAACCCGAGATGACGGGGATTTTAATGAACCTGTTCCTGAAACTGCTGAATTTTATCAAGATGACGTTGATCGCGTCGTACTTACCTCCAGGGTGGTTGGGATAGAAGAACCCGCTGAATCTAACTCGGGTAAGGAGGTCATGTCAGCTACGCAAGAGCTGCAGCCTCCATGTTCCTCTCCTGGTAAGATAAGCCGGATCTTGTCCCGCGAGGAGGCCTACCTGCTCTATCATCACATCCTTCAGGTCACGTCGACTGACCATTGTTCTGGGCATACAGGTCTGGCCTCTCCGGTGCTAAGGATGGACACTATCGAGTCGAACTATATCGAAGGGGCACCGGTGGATAGGAGTGCACTTCCTCCTCTTCCGGCTCGTCTTGAGGGGCCTCCTGTTGGCTCGAGTTCAGAAAATTGGGTGATGGGACGGCCAGGGCAGGGGACGACGGTCCTTTCATACTATCCTGTTTGGGTAGCTCCGAGGGTCGACCTCTCTGCCTTACCGAGTATCGAGGCTCTTCGGGTGGCGGAGGAAGGGTTATCCGTTATCCGTGCGTCGTCCTGCTCGGATTCCATCCCCCTGGTGGCAAGCTCTAGCATCACTCCTCCGATATTGCCGGCCATGCTTTCTCTAATGCCGTCCTCTACAGAGGTCCTGGATGATGCGTTACAGGACGTAGTTGCCAGCTTTCACCGTCATTTGAGGAGGAGAATAACGGCTACTGTGGAGAGAGAGACCTCTTTCGTCTTGTCCCGGCAATGTGCCCAGGGTCAAATTGATATTCTAAAGACTCTTTTCGGTGGTACGGGACTGGCTGCGCTCTTAGAGGCAAAGTTATTTGAGACTGAGCAGTTGGTGGCCCAGCTGCAGGTGCTACGGCAGGCTGATTTGTCTGTTGTTATAGATTGGGCACGTGGATCTCTCACTGCTACTATAGAGAAGACAAGGGCTGCTTGAGATAAAACCAAGCCGACCGTACAGAAGGACCTTCGTGATCTGTCTAATCGATATGATCAATTGAGCCGTGAGGGCGAAGATGTCATAGCTCGAGAAGCGGCTGCCTCCCGTGGGATCACCAAGACGCGAGAGCAGATCCTTAAGCTTCAGAGGAAGCTAACTTTCTTGGAGTCTGAACTTGAGACTGCCCGTATTGATAAGGAGATGATTATTCAAGAGGCTGACAGAGTCAATCGAGCTTCGACTGACTTGGAAGTTACCCTGAAGAAGTTGGAGGATGACTGGCAGGAGCTCATGGGCTTGGATAATGAAGAGCGATTATCCCGGGAGGCTGAGCGTCGAGTTAAACAGCGACTCGAACAGGAGGCCACCTTAGTGAAGAATCGCCTTTTGGAGTTATGTAATACTGAGCTATAGTCGGCCTTTTCTTCTTGTTTTGTTCCTGTTTTTCTTTTTGAGAGGGACGCGGTCCCGAAACATGTAATGCTTTTTTCTTCCTTCAAATAAAGAGTACTTTCCATTCTACCCTTCATTCGTATTGCTTGTTGTACATGTGATATTATGGTGATGTTTTCCCCGTTTAGGGGACTTATTTGTGGACCTGTTACCCATGGCATACCTCGATTTTAGGTACGGATAACAAGTTTGGTTAGGATATCTGAAACAGCCATGGCAAAGTGGTCATGGGTGCTCTTGGTATCGGAAAAAAGAATGTCGTAGAGTAGCTGGGCTCCCGGGGCATGATGAGATGGTGGACTTATGCTAAGAAACTTAGCAGAGGATATTTGTGGGCCTATTATCCTTGGTGTACCCTGGCTTAGGATATGGATAGTAGGGTGAAATAGAACCGACATATTTGCTCAGAGGTTATAAGGACATGGCAAGTATGAGGGTTCTATCGTGAATCTTTCTGCTCAGAGGTAATGAGGACATGGCAGAAATGAATTAACGGAGGATGTTTGTGGTCAACAGAGGACATTTGTGGTCAACAGAGGATATTTGTTGTCAACAGAGGATATTTGTGGACCTATTATCCTTGTCGTACTCCGGTTGTGGGTACAGATAATAGGTTGAAAGGGAATCGACATACTTACTCAAAGGTAATGAGGACATGGCAAGTATGAAGGTTTCTTCTACGGAGAATTCCCACTCAGAGGTAACGAGGACATGGCAGGAGTGGGCTCAATGAAGAGGGGGTACATAAAACGACTAAGAGGTAATGAGGACATGGAAGTTCTATGTAGGAGGTGATTTATTTTTGGCGGAAGTGAAACGACTCAGAGGTAATGAGGACATGGCCGTTTTGGAAATTTGTGGATCGCTTACCCTTTTCGTGCACTGGAAGTACGGGTATTGGATCATAGGGGAGGATCTCTCCCAGGAAGAAATTTCAGAGGTATGATCATACATGACCTTCTATCTGAAAGAGTGACCGGGATGTGAGTTCAGAGGCACCATCGGGTACATTACTCGATATTGTGAAAGTATGAGTTCAGTGGCACCAGCGGGCACATGACTCGATAATCTGGGATGTTGTGGATGTGAGTTCAGCGGCACGAGAGGGTACATGACTTGGGAATCTGGAGAATGGTGAGTGTGAGTTCAGCGGTACCAGCGGGTACATGACTCAATGATCTGAAAAATTGTAAGGGTGAGTTCAGTGATACCAGCGGGCACGTGACTCAATGATCTGGAAAATTGTGAGGGCGAGTTCAGTGGTACCAGCGGGCACGTGACTCAGAAATCTAGAGAATTATTAGGGTGAGTTCAGCGGTACCAGCGGGTACGTGACTCAAAAATCTGAAAAATTGTCGTCTAGACAGTATTTCTTCAGGAACTTGTCATTGACGGGCAACATGAGCAAGTCTCCGTTTTGCTTGGCGAAGCAGTTAGCACCGTTGGAGAATACGGCCTCGATGATAAATATACCTTCCCATTTTGGCTGGAACTTGCCGGCGGTCTTGTGAGTCATGACCATCGGCCTCCGGACTGCCAGAACAAGATTGCCCGCTTGGAATGTCCTGATTTTGACCTTCTTGTTGTAGGCTCCAGAGATGCGTGCTTGGTATAGCTCGATCCTTTGCTGAGACATGAGGCGCTTTTCATCTAAGGCCTCCAACTCTTGTAGTCGGCGTCGGTAGTTATCATCTGTCGTCAATTGATAAGTGAGGGCGACGCGGAGTGAGGGTATTTGAGCCTCTAATGGAAGAACTGCCTCACTCCCGTATACCAGGAAGTATGGTGTGTTCCCGTTAGCTGTTTGGACTGTAGTACGGTATGCCCATAAATATTCACCGAGCTTCTCATTCCAGTCGCGTTTGTTGGAAGAGATAAACTTCTTGAGGAGTTTGATGATTATTTTTTTGAATGCCTCTGCCAACCCGTTCGCTGCTAGGTTATATGGTGTCGAAGCAATATTCTGGATACGATGTTTATCGCAGAACCGATAAAAAGCATGGCTTGCAAACTGCGAACCATTATTGTGGATGATCCTCCGGGACAGGCCAAAGTGATAGATGACGTGATGCTTGAGGAAGCTGATTACGTTTGAAGTCTTTACTTCGGCGAGTGGAACAGCTTCTATCCATTTGGAGAAGTAATCCGTGATCGCAAGTATGAAGCAATATCCACGAAAGAAAGGTGGAGTAATTGGACCAATGATATCCATCCTCCATGCTTCGAAGGGCCAGGATGCCACTGTCGGATGTAGAAATTTAGATGGCTGGTGAATGAAGTCCGCATGGACTTGGCAGGCTTTACACCTTCTTGCATAGTCTATCGCATCCGCCACCATTGTGGGCCAGTAGTTGCCCATTCGGCGGAGACGGTCTTGTAATTTAGGACCAGGCTGATGGGCCCCGCGGATACCGTCATGCGCTTCTCGTACGGCTTCTTTGGCTTCTTGACAGACATCGAAGCAATAATCCATCGTAGGATCGCCGATACAGTATTTTTGTCTCTGTATCGTAGAAGAATCTGAGGGAACGCCATCTGATGGAAGTGGCTTCCTTTGGGTTCTCGGGCAGCATATTATAGACGATGAAGTCGATGAATGGTTGTCTCTAATCTGGGGCATCATCAATCGCCTGAGCGGAATAACTTACCACGAACTGAACATTATTCTTGGGGCAAACCAGCTCGTGGCCTATCACATCTACCGATTGATGGGTATAATTCGGCACTGCTAGGGAAGCGGCCAGGCCTGCTAAGGCATCATCTTCGATATTTCGGAGTCTGGGGACGTGTTCGATGAAGAACCCCTCGAACGACGAGATGATGTCGATCGCTATTTGGTGATAGGGGATCATGTCTTCGTGGCGAACTTCGTATGAGCCCCGGATCTGATTGACGATTAACTGAGAATCGTCGTATGCTTCAAGGTATTCTACCCCCAGCTCCTTTACAAGTTAGAGGCCAATGACCAGAGATTGTACTCGGCCACATTGTTAGAGCAGGGTTCTGTAAGAGAGTAAGCACGGTTGATCACCAATCCGGTAGGAGAAACCAGCACCACCCCGACTCCGACGACGATATTGCCCTTAGGTCCAGTTCTCGAAGCGCCGTCGAAGAACATTCGCCATATATCATCGTGAGAGGTTGTACGCGAGTCGGCGACCTCATCTGGGATCTCTTCATATATACTGGACGACTCCGAGTCCGGGTGGGCTGCCAAAAAGTCTGCCAGGGCTTGACCTTTGATCGCCTTTTGTGGGACAAAGGTCATATGGTAGGGGGATAGCAATATTGCCCATGTAGCGAGACGAGAGCAGAGTGCCCCTAGTTTAGTCATGAGGACCCTGAGAGGGTTGACTCGTTAGATCACATGTATCATTTGTCCGGTAACATAGTGCCGTGTCTTCTGAATGACGAACACTAGGGCAAGGTATTCCTTCTCTACAGTGGTGTATCGGTACTCTGGTCCAATCATCATTCGGCTGAGGTAATATATGGCTTGTTCATAGCCTGCATCGTTGTTTTGTGCTAGCAGAGCTCCGAGGGAGTGCTCTATTGCTCGTACATAGAACAGGAATAGTTTTCCAGCAACCGGGGCCACCAGGACTGGAGGGTTCGACAAATATTCTTTGATGTTGTCAAAGGCCCGCTGACATTTTTTGTCCCATACGAATGAGACACCTTTCTTCATGAGGTGGGTGAATGGTCGGCATCGCCGGGAGAGGTTAGAAATGAACCTCCTAATGTAAGCTAGCCTCCCTTGGAGGTCTCTGAGTTCGCGGAGATTTCTCGGGGGACCCATCTCCATGATTGCCTTTGTCTTCTCAGGGTCTACATGGGATACCCTGGGCGGTGATGATGAAACCCAAGAACTTCCCGCTGGATACACCCAAGAAGGACTTCATAGGGTTCATTTTCAAATTGTGCGCTCGTATCAGGTCGAATACCGTCCCCAGATCCTGCAGATGGTCTACCTTATAGCGACTCTTGACGGCGATTTCATTAACGTAGCACTCCACCGTCTTACGTAAGTGGTCCCTGAAGATGATACTCATGGCTCTTTGATTTGTGGTGCCAGCATTCTTTAAACCGAAAGGCATGACTATGTAGCAATACATGCCAATCGGTGTTCGGAATGATGTGTGCTTTTCGTCGTCAGAAGACATCTTGATTTGGTTGTACCCTGAGAAGCCATCCATGAATGACATACGTTCAAAGCCGCAGGTATTGTCAATCATGATGTCCGTGATAGGGAGGGGGAATTCATCTTTGGGGCATGCTTCGTTCAGATTGCGGAAGTCGATGCAGATTCGAATCTTCCCATTCTTCTTGAGGACGGGTACTATGTTGGCGACCCAATCCGGATGTTGTTCCTCACGAATGAAGCCGCTGGCTATCAGTTTGTTGACTTCGGTTTCGATCGCATCCATGATGCCTGGGCGGAAGCGTCGCTGTTATTGCTTGACTGGCTTTACGTCCGGCCGAATGTTGAGCTTGTGAAGAGCAATATCGGGATTTAACCCCGGCATGTCTTCATAGCTCCATGCGAACACATCAATTTATTCTTTGACAAGTTCCAGCAGTGATTCTCGCTCTTTGTCTGTTAAGCTTTTACTGACGAAGATTGGTTTTGGAGAAGATTCGCTGCCGATATCAACCTGGATAACCTCATCTTCAGTAGGAGGTTCCCTCAGTTTGAACCACTTTTTCCATTGCGCATCCAACTGCTGGGCCGACGGCTCTAGCTCGAGGATTTCGAGGATGTCTTCGTCTTCTTCATAAGCGTCGGCGAATGCCATGATGACTGACAAGACTTGTCTGAATACATCTCCGATGCTGGTATCAGAGTCAGAAGTTGGTGACCCGGTCGAATGTGAATGCCAGTCACATTCTTTATCTGAACTTTCAGGGGTCGTCGTGGGTGTTACATACCCTAATCCACATCGAGTCTTGCTATAGTAGTCCCGTGGTTTGCCTGCCGGGACCGGTGGCTTCAAAGGTAATCATCGCCCCGTGCCGTAGTTCAAGCCTGACGTAGTCTCCAGATCATACCCCTGTTTTTGCATGAGATATTTAGATTGGGGGCTATAAAGATACAGAGGCAGTCTCCCGGCATCTGATCCAAGGTCGACTTCTTCTATGGTAAAGGGATGAGGGTCGTCCTTCCGGCCGAAGATGATTGGGTGGTCCCCTCCATCGATTATGCGGTAAGCATCTTCTGCTGGAGTAAGCTGGATTGCGGTGTACACATTTGTCACCTGTGTGTGGAGATGAGTGCCTATACCGTGTTCTATAGCAACATCGTACAGAGCTTATTAAGCTCGAGGTAGTTCAAAGATAGCCCTTTATTGATGAGGTAAGGTATCTTTTCTTGGGGATTACATCATCTGTGGAAGGAACATCAGTGTGGGCAGCCACATACTTGGCTAGCTCCGGTTCCTCTTCAGCTACCCCTGTATAAACGAAGACTGAGAGGACGACCTGGACAGCTTGATCGTCAGCGGTTCAGCTGGTGGAGCAGAGCGTGGAGTTGTTGGCAAACTAGCGACCCCCAGCTTGGCACTCGATGCTGGGCGGGGAGTGGTTGGTTCGCTAGAAGTTCCAGGCCTTGCATCGGGGTGACGACCCTTCTTGGGAAAGCGTATCGTCATTAGCTTGTCGGAGGGATTGAGCTTCTCCGTCTGAGGCTGGCCGGCTCTCGACAGCCTAATTGTCAGTGGCTCCGTTGTGGGTCTTGGCACTTGGCCAGACCTTGGCAGCCGGATTATCATCTGCTCTTCTTGTGTCGAGAGGCTGATTGTGTCCTTACGCAGAGTGGCGGTAAGGGGTACAGACTTGCCAGGTTTTCGAGCTTGGAAGTGGATCGTCAGAGGCTATTCTGATCCTGCGGTTGTCTCGGTACTAGCTTGTACATCTCCTTCACCAAGATGCTTCTTCGACTTTTCGTACAGGCAGGAGTATGAGAAGTAGGATTCGACCCCTTTGAATGGATTGATATTAGCAAATTCCGTCCTCACGAAGCCGTGTTTGTCGACATATTTGAAGCATTGGTGCAGCGTGAAAGGCACGATCATATAATCGTGTATCCATGGACGCCCCAAGAGGATGTTGTAAGAAGTGTCTGCATCTATGACGTAGCAGGTGACTTCGGATTGGAGGTCGCCAATTTGACACTTCAGACGAATCTTCCCAATTGGGTAGCTCCTGTCCGAATTGAAACCGCTGATGGCGGTGCTTGTAGGCGTTAGGCGATGCATTGGGATGCGGAGATGATGTAGCAGACCCTTCGGGATAATGCTTATGGAAAAGCCAGGATCAATGTGCATCCGATCCACCTTTACGTCGCCGATGTATCCAGTGTAGTATAGCGGGCGATCGTGCAGGTTGGTTTTGATGAGCATGTCCTGCAGAGTGAAGACGATATTGGGCATTGCTCCCGTACAGGAGCTGTCTTGGAGATCTGCAGGCGGGATCTCACCTGTGAGGTTGACCTGGGCGAGGTACGCATCAACGTTTTGGAGTGCATCGCTCAAAGCCGCACGAACATCCTTGGAGTGTCTCAGAAGCTCGTATAATAACAACTTGGCCGGTGTGTTGGCCAATTGTGCTAAGATGTCGAAGTTGTAGGGCTTCTCCAGTCCTTGTGATGCCTCTTTTCGGAGGGCTTTGTCAAAGCGAGTCTCCCTCAGCCTAGGCTTGTCGGTCGTCGGAGGCTGAGCCGATCCAGGAGCATCAGTTGTAGTGGGTTGATGATCTTCAGCTGGATTGTCAACCACAGGTTGGGATTGTGCCCCAGACCGTGTGACGACGGCTGTAGCTTCTTCGATGTCTGCCGAGATTGTACGGCAGGACCTGATTTTTCTACTCTTCTTCTTGCAGGTAGAAGACGATATGGGCCGAGTCACTTTCGATACCAAGTCTGGATGGATCCACATGACCTCCCCTCGTGATGTGGTGAGGGGCACTAGACCAGCGGTCTGATCTCGGGAAGGAGGAAGATTAGCGATCTCCATTGTTGCCAGAGGGATAGGGACCACCCCGTCTTGAGTTTCCTTCGGAGGGAAGCTGCCGAATTGTACTGACACCATGTTGGCTGCCACGGTTACCTCTTCGAAATTGATATCCAGAGCATTCGAATCGATAAGGTTTTGGATGTACCGTTTTAGCTGGTAGCAGTCGTGTGTAGCATGGTGGACGTAGCGGTGATAATGGCAGTACTTTGGGTTCTCTATCTCTGCCAGTCATGGTTCCCGTCTTAGTGGAGGAAGCTGGATTCAGTCTCCATATATGAGCATGTCCAAGATGGGCTTAACGTGACCGTCTTCGAAGGAGTAAGTGATTTGCGGCCATTATTTGTCTGCTGGCTTTGGCTCAGGTTTTTGTGCTGTATCGGCCACCATAGCCTGCTTTCCCTACTGTCCCGATTATTGGAGGGGCTACCCCCATTGTCGTTGTTGGGACGCTTGCCCTTGTTCTCTCCGTCCGAGATGTGCAATCCCAGTTGGCAAGCCTTCTTCAATCGTTCTTCGGTGCTTGTGGCACTGATGATGAACGTCTTCCAATCCTTGAATTGACTTTCGCCCATCCAGTGACTGATTGTTGGAAGAAGTCTCTTTTGGCAAATTTCAATCAAGGAGGAATCTGGGTTTCCATAGGGCAACTTTATGGCGGTTTGGCGGAACCGCTCGATGTAGTTCCTTGTCAGCTCTTTCTCCCCTTGGACGACGTCCATGAGGATGGACATGGTGATGTCCTTCCCTAATTTGTAGAATCTCTCCAAGAACATGCGCTTGAAGCCAGCGAAGGAGTGGATGCAGTTGTCCGGCAGATTGCGATACCAGTCGAAGGCGACTCCTTCCAATGCCCCGATGAATAATCGTGTGAGAATGGCATCGTCATGGGGCAGATGGTCGATGGTGACCTCAAAGTAAGTGATGTACCGACTTGCTGAGGTCTTGCCATCATAAGGATTGATATTGAACGGCTTATATCTTGGTGGGAATGGAACATCCCTCCACGCAGCTGGGTATGGTTGCCGTATTTTGAGGTCTTGAGAGTTTTCTCGAGCGTGGAACATGGCTCGGAGCTCTTGGACCTCTTTTCTCGCTTCGCGGGCCTCATCCGCAGCGATGGGGGTCGTTACTTCGGGAGGACTGTTGCCCGGGTTCGGTGCCGCTGAGTTTGAGTCCGCATTTACCGCGGGACCCGTACTTGTTTGGCCAGGCATCCCTCCTTGGAGAGTTGGAAGGGCCACTTTGATCTCGTCTACAGACTTGACCAAGGCATGCAGTATGGCCTCCAGAGTGTCGATGCGTTGGCGATCACTGGAACCACCTTGGTTGCTGTCTGTCATGAATACCATCTTCATATGAGAAGAGATAGACTGAGCGGTGGAGGAAGCGCCCTCCGAATCGTACCCCTGTAGTGAGAAGTCATCGGGATATGTGGGTATGTTCCCTTCTGATTCAGACTCGGAAGGAACAGTACCCCCAGTCTCCGAGTTTGCCTCGTCTTGGGAGTTGTGGACGTCCTCGGGGACGTTGAGGTTTGCTGTATCCGATGGGAGAGTTGTCTTCCCCGGCTCGTCTTCTTGGATCATCGAATTACTGTGGAGGCTCGGAGGGGTGCTACCCCCAGCCCCAGCAACCCCCTGCGTTGTGGACGACGAATCTCCCACTGTAGCAGATTTTGTCTTAGAGCGAGTTTCTTGGAAAACTTCGGTGGTGGGCACCCGCTTGGACGACAGTCTTTTAGTCGCAGTGGTTGAAATCTTCGGGCTGGGAACATTTGTCTTCTTCCTCTTTCCATCAGCGGGGACTTTCCGAGCAGAGTTGCAGGAGACGACGGGTAGTGCCTCGTCTTCTGAAGATGGCTGTTGCAGTCTTTGAAAGACAGACTGCCGATATTCTCGCATCGTCGCGCTGTTGCAGCAGCAGTTGACGATGACTTGGGTGCAGTGACATCCGTGGGAGGACTCTTTGCACCCCGATGCATCTTCTCTTTCCTTTTGTTTGTGGAGGATGGCCTCACGCAAGTCAGATGGGTCTGGACCGACCATGTTTGCTCCCGGGATTTTGGAAGACTTTTACGAACCTCTCTGTCCGTCTGCCGCCGGGGGATGGACTCGAGTGGTTCTGTACAACTTTCCATCCGAGGCCCACGTAGCAGTATGCGGAACGCTCGGATTGTCAGAGGTCAGATCAGCGGACCGAACTCACTAGGCTCGCGCTGCTTTAGACATCTTCGCTCTAGTACGTAAGGGCACATAGTAGGAAGAGTCTAAGTGATACTGGAGAGAGTCAGACATATCTTCTTGGGAGCATAAGAGATCAGGACCGTATAAGAGGCGTTCGAAGACAGAACCACGTGGAGTAGGCGTCATGCGGCTGTCGTCGTTGGTCCGTATGCGGCTGGCGGACGTAGCCGCATAGGCTTTCTTCATACGGCTGGGAGTCTCAGCCGCATGAGTCTTCTTTATGCGGCTGGATGATCTGGCCACATGAATTTTCTTCATGCGGCCAGTAGATCCACCCGCATGAGCCTCCTGCATGTGGTTGACAGATTTGGCCACAGGAGTGCTCGACTTCTTCTTGGGGCGCATAGAGTTGCTCTTTGTCCCTGCAAGTCCAGCATCGTAGTTCTTTCCTCTGTCGGACTTGGGGACAACAGAGTTCTCTACGGCTCGAAGTGGAGCCGTATGAGAATTGCCCTCACCGTCTTGGGTAGCAGAGAGTGCCCCGTCCAGAGCTTGTGGAGGAGCAAACGATTTTGGCCTCCACTCGCAGCAAGCTTTCTTTGTGCGGGTTCGCTTCTGGATTGGTCCGGCACTTCCTTCAGAGTGCATCTCTTCAAATGCCTGTTGGTCGAATGTAACGCCCCAGTCCCAAAATACGTAGGACTAGGAACGTGGACATGCCAGCTGTATTCACACGAATACACTCCAATATATGGAAAACTCGTATGAGTACATAAGCTGTAAAATGCAGTAGAACCACAACTAATCTCATCGACGCAAAATAAATGAATAAAAGACATCATATAAAGATAATGAATTGTCTTGATAAAATATGTTGGGAGGAGACAAATCTACTACCAACAAAACAAGGAAATAAAATACATGGAAAATGAAATGAGTGGCGAGCGAAGCGAAGACGATCCAAATACAATCATCCTCAAAGAAGTAGCGATGATCACGGCTAAAGCTAGAACACCTGCAAAACACAAGAGCATACACCTGGCAAGACAACCAGGTCCTCAGAGGGACGTAACAAGACACATAATATCATGCCATATAAACTGAATAAATATTGCTCAAATAAATAAGTAAATCGAATTATAACATGGTCCAATACGCACCTACTGAACGAGCGTACCATCCCCCCAACCAAACAAGGACAGGAGATGGTAAACTAATTCACGGTAACGTATCTTTCCATGCTATGAATCCAATATGGTATCCGGACCCCAACAAGGTTCAATACCTTCTCATCGAAGTAGTAAGTCACACCTACAACCAAACAAGGACAAGATGTGACGAACTAATCCGCGACAAGTTATTGTTCCAAGCCACAGTCAGATACAAGTACCCAAACCAAAAGTACTCGTACCTAACGGATAAGGTAGCCTACCGTTCTAAGTGAAATATAGTTAAGAACAACCCTTCATGCGCATGGACCCTGGCTAAATAGGATCGGTATAGTCCTCCCTTGGGCACCAGAGGCCCCATCAGTAAGAGCATGACGTTCTGCAGAATCGTCAGTGGCCGTCAGTAATCATGGGTAATCTGACCCGCGTCTCCGGCAGAGCTCACGGGTTACAAAAGGAAAAGTGCATCGAAGCCCATACGCTAAGGAATTGTCCTCCCCGCCCAATGCCTACTGTGTTGTATCCACAACAGTAACCTCTATAACCACTAAGTCAAACTAGCATGCAACCTCTATTAGCGGTTATTCCTATCGCACGGCTTGTACGTACTGGTGGCCAGCCAATCACGCACTTCCGTGTCCTACATGCGACACACAACTTCGTGTTATAACGTGTCAAGGCCAATGAATGCAACCCACAAGGTGGTCCCTTAAATCTAGGTTTAATGTAAGAAAAAAATACATAGCAGGAAATATAAATGAACAGTAAGTTCTAACAGGTTATGCCATGTATCACAGTTTATCATAAAAAAAAATAATGCATGAAATATGAGCTAAAATAATTAAACAGCGAATGGCAAGGTGTCTTGCCTGATGTCCAAGTGAGGTAAGATGATGTCCTGGCGATGAATCAACAACAGTGCACAAAGAAGAAGGTGCAGGAACAACTTCAGATACTGAAAATAGTTTATTATCTAATTATAATTAATACTGCACCTATTATATTTATTTAATAATTTCTGAAGTTAGGATATGGTACAGGTTTTCGTATTAGCTTTCCGAAAAACTAAACAGATCGCATTTTCGTTTCCGGAATCTCCCGAAATCGCAAAAATACTGAAACACGTTTATTTTTGGGACACTAGATACTCAAACAGTTTTGTAGAAATCTATAGAATGAATTTTGTCTATTAAAATATGTTTTTGGAAACCTACCTCGATACGCTTCTTTTAAAAAAAACTGGAGGCGAAACGGAGTTCGGAGCTAGGAGATATCGTCGTTCCAAGTTGCTCTTGCTGCTAAAAAGCGGGGCTGAATTTATGACGAAAAAAAGAGAGAAATTTTGACAAGGATGGTTTGAAAGATGATTTGTGGTGAAAATAATATAAAGGAGTACCTGCCTATTTATAGGATGTGGAAATTCTCAATTAGATAAGAATTAGGATTCCTTTAAACCCAATTTAGATATTTTCTAATTTAATTTAAAAATAATCAAATCCAAATCCAAATCCAAATCTAATTTAAATCAAATCAAATTCTCTTAGTTTAAAATCAAATCAATTAAATCCAATTTAAATCTATTTAAATTTTTAGCTCAAAATCAAATGGGATAAATAAATTTCGAATATTTAACTATTTAAATAAATCCAAAAAATCAACTCAAGATTTAAATGGCCTCCATAACTTCCAAATATATTTTTCAAAATACCAATAATAATAATTTTGAAAATAATAAATATTTTTAAATATCTTTTTGAATAATAAATCTCAAAAATTATATTTTTATTTAAATTAAACTAGCAAATATTTATGAAATATATGAATGCATGAATAATATTATTTATTCCAAATAAAAGGCCTTTCATAAATAAAATAATAAATTTAGTATATTTTGATAGCTAAATTAAATATTACATATATTATTTTGAAACTATAAAAATAAAAAAATATTTTTCTCAAAATATGTACGCTCGCACATATTCGCACTCGTCGAGCAACTACGAAAATTAAAATTTCGTGCACGACGTACAATACGACTATGCGACGTACAATACAAAAATTTTAAATCAGTACCAAATTTAATATATATATAAAAAATATAGTAGAAATTTAGGGGTTTTACATCCTACCCAACTTAAAAGAATTTCGTCCTCGAAATTAAGAATTTGGAGGGGGTGAGAAGGCACAACGGTAGATAGAAGGGTTTAAGGAAGTTTATATGGTCGTAGTCTAGGTTGAGGGTATGATTAAGAGACGATTGTAATAACTCTTAAATTCAAGTGATTAGAAGGTCAAGATTGTAAATTTAGTGTCGAGGGAAAGGTCGAGTAGTTCAAGACAAAGATATGGCTACATTGGGTGATAATGGTCATGGTGATAGGACAGTTAGAGGAGTTCTAGTACGACGCTTTCGTCCTTCTAAAATAGGTGACGGCGAACGCAATATAGAGTTCGAAGGAGGCGTTATCAAATACGAATACGTGGTTTAAAGGCGACCGAATAATTCAAAAGGAGTTGTCAAGGCAGTCGCGGATGGGACTCTAGAGGACAAGTTTAGCTATGTCCCCATCCACGTAGGATAATATGTAATAAGCGAACCAAAGTGCAATAGGTTGATCAGACCATCATGCATCGGTTCTGATTAGACAATATGTTAGTGGGTGCACCCAATAAAATATGTCATGATCAAGCTTGATAACGAAATAAGCTTGCAAAACTGAAGCTACGTTAGCAGCGCGAGATAGTCAAAATATGAGCAAGGGAGGTACTGATGAAGGAAATTTTAAATAGTCCCAGATCTTTTAAGATCAAGGCTTGCCCGAAGTTCGGGCCTATACAGTTGTCTTGGTTGACTAGCTAAGTTAGGGTCCTCTGAACTTATAGGCTAAGCAAATTTATCCACATGGGTCATAAGGACAAAGGCCTTGTTGGGCCGTGAGGTATTCTACCCAACTTACAATAGTTAAACTAGTAATGGGATGAGACAATGGCTTAAGCAATCAAGATAAAGCACAAATTTAAGCATTTAAGGAACTAAGTAGAACAAAATTCACCTATCGGGTTAAGGGATTGAGCCAAGGTTGGATCTCTTAATTGAAGTCGGAAAGTATTTTGGTGTCATGGTAAAGGTTATAGTTTGGCCATTTTGACCAGAAGGTCCTATCATGAAAATAGTGTACAAGGAGACGTGTTTTAGTGGGACATGATACATCTACATGAAGGTGGACTTGTCTAGGTCTTACATATAAAATTTGTTGGAAGAAAAAGTGTAGTATTGTACTCCAAATATACAAGTCACGGTAGGGGACGCCAGAAGAACAAAAGTAGAAAGTGGGAGTTCACGAGGTGATAGTTAATGCACAAAATAAAGAAGATCAAGTTAAAGCGTGAAATAAAATTAATTAAAGAATCCATTAAAAATAATTTAGAAACACAATTCCGGAGAGAATATAGTCTCCTAGATGAATACAATTAAGGAACCATTAACTCATTATTCAAATTGCAAATGGGTTAGAAGGTCGCAATTAAAAGATCTAGAATTGAAGGAAGGTCGAGTAAGTCGAGGTAAAAATACAGTCACATAGCTGGGTAGATGACTAACAACACTTGTGTATATACTACTATCATTGTCATGAGTGACATGGCAATTAGTGTGGAATACTTCTAACTCATTAGGGCTACCTTTGTGGCCTATCATTAATATTTTAACTCAAGTTTTTTCCAAAAGTTTTTAAAAAAATAAACTTTCAAAAATATACCACCAAAATTTGTATTTACTCCAAGCCGTTCAAATTCATCAAAAAAAAATTTAAATCACTCTCATAAGTCTCAAAGCAAAATTTTATCACGTTACTACTAACCTTTTCCAAAATTAACGTTTAAATTCAACTATTTAACTCAAGAGTTCATAATTTACGAATCCATAAAAATTTCACAATCAATCAAAAATTTAACACTCTAAAATTTTTAATTAATTTATAATAAAACTCTTAGCATATTAAAAGCAATCTCAAAAAAAATAAGCTCAATGCTCTAATCAATTTTAACTTCTATTCATGCTAAGTTATTACAACAAAATCACAACTTTTTAAATGGTAACTTCCTTTAATCAATCAAAATAACTATCCATCACATCCTTCGAAATTCTCCAAAAAATTTAATATTAGCAATCCCACATTAAACTAAATTTTTAAATAATATTATCAGTCAAAATCATTTTTTTACCAAAAATCTAAATAGATTTGTAAATCCTCAATCATAGGACACCATTTAAAATAAAAATTTCTCAAAAATCGTTTTCATTACTTTTAAATATTTTAAACCAAAATTCACCGTCATTACTTCTACTTAAAATTCAAAATTTACTAAACAAAAAATTCGCAAGTTGCACAACTCAAATTTAAATAATTTCTATGGCCATTTTTAAAAGCTAAGATCATTTTCAAACCAAATTTATAACTGTTCAAAGGTGCATAACTATAATACAATAAATCAGGAACATTAAAACTCGAAAATCAAATAAATTTTATATTTGTTCAAAGATGTATATCTATCACCCAAACTCATAAATATCACAACTCGAAAAGCAAATCAATTTTATACTTGTGCATGGATGTATAACTATAATCCAATAAATCATAAATATCAAATCTTTGAAAATCAATCAATTTCTTAAACCAAGTATGAAATTCTATAAATCCTCTGGTGTTTACTATTTAGAAATCTCAAGGTTAAAACTTTTCGTGGTAATATCCTACTTTACAAATTACTAATCATTAAATCACACTAAAAAAAACCTTTAACTCAATTAGAGTCTTAAATGTATTCCAATTGCCAATATAACCATTCTTGCCATGTGTTTGACCTATGAGCATATACTAGTGTAGTCATCTTCCTAGTTGACACTAAGCACAAAAATAAGAATCAACGATAGAAAGAAATCAAGCAAGATGCAATTCAAGGAAGTCGAACAAGAGTTCGGAATTTGAAGCCAAGGGAAGATGTTAAGCTGTATGGATGAGATTCCTATAATTCTAATCCTATGTTGCAGGTTCACATCGGTATAATAACGTAACCGAAGTGACAAACTCGACCTGCATGGGCCACCACATAAACATGTAACGCCCCAGTCCGAAATTACGTAGGACTAGGAACGTGGACATGCCAGCTGTATTCACACGAAGTACACTCCAATATATGAAAACCTCGTATGAGTACATAAGCTGTAAAATGCAGTAGAACCACAACTAATCTCATCCACGCAAAATAAATGAATAAAAGACATCATATAAAGATAATGAATTGTCTTGATAAAATATGTTGGGAGGAGACAAATCCACTACCAACAAAATAAGAAAATAAAATATATGGAAAATAAAATGAGTGGCGAGCGAAGCGAAGACGATCCAAATACAATCATCCTCGAAGAAGTAGCGATGATCACGACTAAAGCTAGAACACCTGCAAAACACAAGAGCATACACCTGGCAAGACAACCAGGTCCTCAGAGGGACGTAACAAGACACATAATATCATGCCATATAAACTGAATAAATATTGCTCAAATAAATAAGTAAATCGAATTATAACATGGTCCAATACGCACCTACTGAACGAGCGTACCATCCCCCCAACCAAACAAGGATAGGAGATGGTAAACTAATTCACGGTAACGTATCTTCCCATGCTATGAATCCAATATGGTATCCGGACCCCAACAAGGTTCAATACCTTCTCATTGAAGTAGTAAGTCACACCTACAACCAAACAAGGACAAGATGTGATGAACTAATCCGCGACAAGTTATTGTTCCAAGCCACGGTCAGATACAAGTACCCAAACCAAAAGTACTCGTACCTAACGGATAAGGTAGCCTACCGTTCTAAGTGAAATATAGTTAAGAACAACCCTTCATGCGCATGGACACTGGCTAAATAGGATCGGCATAGTCCCCCCTTGGGCACCAGAGGCCCCATCAGTAAGAGCATGACGTTCTGCAGAATCGTCAGTGGCCGTCAGTAATCATGGGTAATCTGACCCGCGTCTCCGGCGGAGCTCACGGGTTACAAAAGGGAAAGTGCATCGAAGTCCATACGCTAAGGAATTGTCCTCCCCGCCCAATGCCTACTGTGTTGTATCCACAACAGTAACCTCTATAACCACTAAGTCAAACTAGCATGCAACCTCTATTAGCGGTTATTCCTATCGCACGGCTTGTACGTACTGGTGGCCAGCCAATCACGTACTTCCGTTTCCTACATACGACACACAACTTCGTGTTATAACGTGTCAAGGCCAATGAATGCAACCCACAAGGTGGTCCCTTAAATCTAGGTTTAATGTGAGAAAAAATACATAGCAAAAAATATAAATGAACAGTAAGTTCTAACAGGTTATGCCATGTATCACAGTATATCATAAAAAAAAATAATGCATGAAATATGAGCTAAAATAATTAAACAGCGAATGGCAAGGTGTCTTGCCTGATGTCCAAGTGAGGTAAGATGATGTCCTGGCGATGAATCAACAACAGCGCACAAAGAAGAAGGTGCAGGAACAACTTCAGATACTGAAAATAGTTTATTACCTAATTATAATTAATACTACACCTATTATATTTATTTAATAATTTCTGAAGTTAGGATATGGTATAGGTTTTCGTATTGGCTTTTCGAAAAACTAAACGGATCGCATTTTCGTTTCCGGAATCTCCCGAAATCGCAAAAATACTGAAACACGTTTATTTTTGGGACACTAGATACTCAAACAGTTTTGTAGAAATCTATAGAATGGATTTTGTCTATTAAAATATGTTTTTGGAAACCTACCTCGATACGCTTCTTTTAAAAAAAACTGAAGGCGAAACGGAGTTCGGAGCTAGGAGATATCGTCGTTCCAAGTTGCTCTTGCTGCTAAAAAGCGGGGCTGAATTTATGACGAAAAAAAGAGAAAAATTTTGACAAGGATGGTTTGAAAGATGATTTGTGGTGAAAATAATATAGAGGAGTACCTGCCTATTTATAGGATGTGGAAATTCCTAATTAGATAAGAATTAGGATTCCTTTAAACCCAATTTAGATATTTCCTAATTTAATTTAAAAACAATCAAATCCAAATCCAAATCTAAATCCAAATCTAATTTAAATCATATCAAATTCTCTTAGTTTAAAATCAAATCAATTAAATCCAATTTAAATCTATTTAAATTTTTAGCTCAAAATCGAATGGGATAAATAAATTTCGAATATTTAACTATTTAAATAAATCCAAAAAATCAACTCAAGATTTAAATGGCCTCCATAACTTCCAAATATATTTTTCAAAATACCAATAATAATAATTTTGAAAATAATAAATATTTTTAAATATTTTTTTGAATAATAAATCTCAAAAATTATATTTTTATTTAAATTAAACTAGCAAATATTTATGAAATATATGTATGCATGAATAATATTATTTATTCTAAATAAAAGGCCTTTCATAAATAAAATAATAAATTTAGTATATTTTGATAGCTAAATTAAATATTACATATATTATTTTGAAACTATAAAAATAAAAAAATATTTTTCTCAAAATATGTACGCTCGCACATATTCGCACTCGTCGAGCAACTACGAAAATTAAAATTTCGTGCACGACGTACAATACGACTATGCGACGTACAATAAAAATTTTTTAAATCAGTACCAAATTTAATATATATATATATAAAATATAGTAGAAATTTAGGGGTTTTACATCGAAACGGATGACCATCTTCTGTTGCGTGGAGCCAAGCTTGGCTGCCTCCGACTGCGTCACCAACTCCTCAGCCGTAGAGAAGTTTGTCCCCAGCAAAGTCTCCATCGTATTTGCCATGAAATATAAAAAAACAGAACAATTATCGAATGACTGGACTTTTACTCACGTTACAAACTCGCTTGTACAAAGAAAGCCTATGGACGAAAGCCTAGGTACAACAGTCTAAGTACAATTGTTTATTTTAGATTCTGGGGGGTGACGATAGAGGCTCGGGAAATCGACGGCCGCTCTGCCTTACTCCTTGGACGATCGGTATGCAGCCTTGGCTCCAGAAGATTCCTCAGCGTTGGAGATATGCTCTCTTTGCTCTCTCTCTCTCTGCTCTTTCTCTCCAAGTATTCTGGTGCTCTTTGATCTCGAAAAAGTCTTTCTCTGTATGTATATGTGCCTCTCTGTGTGTGTGTATCTCTTGTAAGGGAATGGTACCCTGCTATTTATAGAAATGGAGGGACCTCATTAGGGTTCACAATGATTACCCCTCAAAGTGGCGGCGGCCTGTCGATCGATTAATCTAGGCCATTAATCTTAAGCGTGATAAATCTGGGCCATTTAGTATAGATTGCACCAAATCCTATCAGTAATTAATGCTGATTGGAATAAATCTCCGTGGTGATGATTTGATGATGTCTGCGAATCTGAATGAATAAATTTAATTCATTCACCTGCCACGTGTCCCAGATTATTGGGATCTGACCCAATCTTTGATTGCAGTAAATTTGGAAAATTGATTGGCTTTATGACACGTGTCCCGAAAGACGCTGAGGAGGATTGAGCCGTATAAGGGTTGAGCCGCATAAGGATGGAGCCGCATAAGACTGGCCACGTGTCGGGTCTGTTTGGGGAGTGGCCCCCTGAACCTTCGACCTATATTGATAATTTGAGCCGCACAATGGATAATGAGCCGCATGGAGATGATCCTTGCGAGCCACATGGGGGGCCTCTGCTTGAGCCGTATGAGACTGTTTCTGCCTGAGCTGCATAAGGCAGCTTCACCCTGAACCGCATGGAGGGTCTTCGCTAGAGCCGCATATGACCGTCCACGTGTCAGGGCCACATGACATTTTTTGGATCTCGGAAGATTGTGTCAGAGATCTCCTTCATTTCCCTAGGGGTCTGCCATTATGACAGAGTCATAATTACCTCTTTTGTGTCAGGGCTGCCACTTTTTCAGAGTCGTCAGCCGTCAAAGTAATTAATGCAGGAGGGGAGAACTGTTTTACAAGCCACGTGTCTCCTATTCTGAGCCGCATAGGACGTCTTGAGCCGCATAGTCCCTCGTGCCGTATGAGTCTGTGAACCGCATGGGCTTCCTGAGCCGCATGGAGTTTCCTGGCCGCATGGATCTTTCTTTATTATTTTCCATGCTTCTACAGTAACTGAGGGACATGGATTGTCATCGTGTGTGGTCCAACCCATGTCGTTGTTTGGTTGTTGGTTTGGGCTATCGTTCTGCGACAGGCTGTGAACCGAGGTTAGGACCGGAAGCTTTTATTTTTACTAGTATTATTATTTTTATGCTTGGGTTTTATCTCACTCTTTTGTGCTCCCTTGTGGTACTTGCTATTCGGGACTGACCCCGCTGGTTTTGTTTGGCCAGATCTCGTAGCAGCGCATGAGGATCCAAACTTCTTCCCTGACGTCAATGATGCATACTAGAGCATGGCTGGCGGGGGACTCGAGTGGGTTTTTTCTCCACCACTCTAGTTTTCATCAATTATGTTCTGGCATTTAGCCACCGGCACCTGTTTAGTCGGTTAATCGGGATATTTTGTCTTTTGCATAATTGTAATTAAATCAGACTACAGCTGAATGCGATTATATACCTATGACTCTATGGGTTAGCTAACTTATAAAGCTAGATACCCATGATCATTTTGATGAAGCGTCGGGGACGCCTTACTGCTTTATCTTATATGCTCATTAATTGATGTTTTCTTACTTTACATGATTGAGACATAGATGCTCTGTGAGACCATAGGAGAGTTGATTGTAGCTTGCACCCCTTGTCTCTTGACAGCCATGATCGCCGTATGACGTTTGTATACCTCATTTGGAGTAGCTGGCCTAGTCCGCCTCCGTATTCCGGTACTGGAGCGTGACAAGGATTTATTTGTGGCCCATGCATGTCTGATTTTCAGACTTATAGGGTGTTTTTATCATAGGAGTCTCAATCAAATCTTGTTACCTTGATCTCTTGTCCGTTCTTCGGACTTGTGGGGTTTTGGATTTCGGTTTCGGTCTAAAACCGATAATCAAATAAGACTTATGTATATTTTATACAATTATGTAAATACCCACAATTTATGAATATTTTTATAATTAAAAATATGTATATTTTGAAAACAGTAATTTTATTTAGAATATTGGTTTCAGATGTCAAACTAGTGAATGACAAAAATATCTTGGTAATTTAACTTGGTATTAACCCCTATCGGTGGTAATCTAAATTAATGTTATAATTCTACCGATGTTGAGTTTCTCTACAGGGAGTAGCTATAAAGTCTTTTGACTTGAAGGATACAATGTACCCATCGGTGTATGGAGGAGCAAGCAGGCTATAACAAGTCTGAATCTAGCTAGTTTGGATCAAGTTTTTATATTTCTAAAAATTTATATTTTTATTTTTTTTCCATAGAAAAGAAATTCAACATTTTCATAGTTTGGTTAGATTTGAAACATGTAGTCCAAAAAAATTAAATTTTCCATTCCCCTTTTTTTCTACACAAGGTAAAAATATTAATTCGTTTAGTTTTTACAAATACCATTTTATTAATTTCATGATGCTACTATTAACTAAATTCACATATTTGTAATAGAAATTGAAATTTTGAAAGTAAAAGAAGGGTATTATCGTCCAAACAAAATTAGGGGTGCAACTCGGACGGGCTAAACCTGAGTCCGGTCGGGTAAACCCTTTAATGGGTTGGGTTAGGGTTAAAGATACTTGGATTCGGGCGCAGGTTCAAATATTTGAACCCGATCATGAATGGGGTTGGGCTTGGGTTCATGTGTCGGATTATCCGAAAAACCCGAAAGCCGACTTATATATATATATATATATATATATATATATATTTTTTTTTTTTTTTTTTTTTCGGATTATCCGAAAAAAATATATATATATATATATATATATATATATATATAGATATATATATATATATATTTATATATATATATATATATTTATATATATATATATATATATATATATATATATATATATATATATATATATATATATATATATATATATATATATATATATATGTAGCCATACTTATTAAATAAAAAGTTTAAATCCTAAATTTCTCCACCCAAACTCTTCAACTCCTTATCCTAAATCGCATTTCAGTTTGTAATTTGCAATTATCAAGACTTGATTGCTATTTGATTATGTGTTTAATGTTACTTTTGTTTAAAATTATTTTAATTAGTATATTAGAGTCCGATAAACCCGATGGACCCGACCCAACCCGAGTTCAATTCGAGCCAAATCTGATCCTCAGGACTTGGTCTTAGACTTCATATGTTGAAACCAAGGTCGGGTCGGGCTTAGACTCGGGATAGATTTATGATTCATCGGGTTGATCTCGCGCCCGACCCAACCCGCGCGAGTTGCACCCCTATATTAAAGCAAAACTATTCTCCAGGGACTTGGGAATAGCTTTCCCACATCAGTAAAAATTTGAAATCCCTCGTATTCCCTCCTAATTTTCAATCATAGTTATACCAAACATGGATAAAAATTCAAAATCCATTCACAAGTTTCCAAAACTTAACCAAATGCCCCCTAACGTGGCAAGCTTAACAATCTCCCTCGAGTTACCATTTCATTCATGACAATACTTTGCTAATTTTTATACTTTTGAAGATCAATTGTTTATTTTCTATGGATTTTGTTATTGACACTTCTAAATTGTCATTCTGCAATCCTTTTTAATTTTCTATCATTCAAATTTCAAATCTACCCCTGTATTAAATATGACATTAACATGTGCATACATGAAATGAGGAGGACAATAACATATTTGAAATTTGAATGATAGCAAATAAAAAAAGGTTTTTTCTAAGGGTACCACGATTTTTGCTAGGGGGCAACCTTACTTGGGGACAACCCAATGTAGGCCTTAAAAATGAAAGTCACGCTGAGTTGATCAGAACTGAGTCTCAAAGTCACGCAGAAGTGATCAGGACAAATGTTTAAAAATCACGCTAGTAAAAGCTCATCATTTGTCAGAAATTTCATCATGACTGACAGCACGACAGTCGAAGAATGTCTCCTCGTATGCCACGTATGCACGGAACTCGAGAGATCACAGCCGACTATTGCGTGACTTTCAAAATCCTCTTCAGCAAGACTCAGCCTTCGTCAAGTTGGCGTACCAAAAGAGTTTCTTGTCATTTAATGCGACTGACAAACAATCACTGTCAGAGATTTTGTATCAGTCGAGGCACGTCGAATCAAGACAGCTGGCAGTCCTTCCTCAATCGAGCGTGGATTATGTTCCTTCCTCAAGTCTGCGTATATTTTGAGTTTTCTGTCTCAAGTTTGCGTGGATTCTGAAGTTTCCTCCTTCAAGTCTGCGTGGATTTTGAAGCTTTTTGCCCCAAGTCTGCGTGGATCCTGAAGCTTCTTGCCCCAAGTTTGCGTGGATTTTGAAGCTTTCTGCCCCGAGTCTGCGTGGATTTCGTCTTCAACAAGTCTGCGTGGATTTCATCAAATTGGAGTACGTGGCAGCCATGCCACTGATCTCTCGCCTGCGTGTCTTGTAACTTGCACACGACTCATGCACGATTGCCATGATTTTCAACTAGGCAGAGGCTGTGAAGACAGTTATCTTTTCAGTTATTTTTGACTCTATAAATAGAGTTATTTTTCTCATTCATTGTACAGATACACAGATATCTAAATTATTGTCAAAATTTTGAGAGCTTTTCTTCTTCGTATCGTCCAAGGGATAAAGCGATCGTCTTGTAGATCGGATTCCTACAGTTGTAATTTTCCCAGATACACAACAAATAAAGTGAATTTATTTATGGAAAATAAATTGGCGACTCTGCTGGGGAAAACCATCTTCTCTTCTGAGATGGCAACAACTCAATGTGATACTTCGTCAGTCGGCTCGACGAAGAAGGTGATAACGATCCAATTCGATCAACTCGCCTATGAAAAAATACAGCGGGCTAAGAGTGGTAAGCCCACTTCAGCCTCCATCATCACTGCCAAGTCGAAGGGACACTCTGTCCATGTCCCTAAGAATCAGTTGGCAGCCAATGGTGAAGTCTCTTCCACAGTGTCTACTCTTAACACTGGCAAGAACTCTACTGCAAGCACGCATACTCTTGTGCGCTCGAAGATGACAGCAATCAAAGGTCACGCTGACAGTACTGGATCCTTAGCCAAATCTGTTCCAGCGTGCAAATTCAATCCCAAAAGTCATACTGACAGTACTGGCTCCTTAGCCAAATCTGTTCCAGCGTGCAAATTCAATCCCAAAAGTCACGCTGACAGTACTGGCTCCTTAGCCAAATCTGTTCCAGCGTGCAATCTCACATTCAAAAATCATGCTGACAGTACTGGCTCCTTAGCCAAATCTGTTCCAGCGTGTATTTCCAAAATCAAAAATCACGCTGACAGTACTGGCTCCTTAGCCAAATCTGTTCCAGCGTGTAATTCTAAATTCAAGAGTCACGCTGACAGTATTGGTTCTTTAACCAAGTCTGTTTCAGCGTGTATTTCATCTAAGAAGAATAGCTCTTTAGCTATCTCTTCTTCTTTGCCAAGTTCTACTAGAACTGGGGGTGGTCTTCCACATAAAGTCCCTTTGAAAAGGAATAACTCTTTAGTTGTTTCTTCTGCTCCTGTAGTTTTTACTTCAGGAACAGCTTTGACTGACAATTTTGTTAGTCAAAGAAAAGGAGATGGTCTTTTGACTACTCTTCCTTCTGGACATTCTATGTCTCAAAATATGAATAAGTCTAAAAAGAAACATTCCTTAATGTTTTCTTCTACGACTTCTTTGAATTGGGCACAGAATTTGTCCAGAAAAGAGGGTCTGTTACCAACTCCTAATCAAGGAGATGGTACTATTCTTCCTTCTCTGCAAATATCCAGATCAATGGAAGAAAAACTCCAAGTTTCAAAAACCAATGTGTCACCTCCAATTGATCTAAGAGTAAAACTTAATCAAATCCATTTGGGAAGTACTTCTGGTGTTAAGAAACCACACCAATCGGAAATGAAAATAAAAGATCCGGATGCAGAATATGCTAAAAATTATGTGGCTCATATTAATCACTCCCTATATAATCACGAGCCATCAAGACCCAAGAACAGAAAATATACTCCTAAAAATACACAAAGAGTGTTCTCTGATGCACCTCAATCTTCACAAACAGATTTACGAGAACACCTTCAACAGAAGAGAAGGAATAATTATGTGTCAATGGACCATGCTGAATGTGATTTCCAGCCAAGAGTCATAATTCAATACAGATGTCAATCAATGGTTCATGACTCTGTTGATCATGAATGTGACTTCCAGCCTAGAGTTACAATGCAATACAGATGTCAAACTAAACGATAATTTGTCTTCAATCGGATTCAATGTGAACCTATGCCTGATGAAGATGAGCCTTTGTTTGCTTCTGTCAACATGACCTCTCGGGATACTGGGGGTAGAGCTGATAGTCCAGATGGAGTATATAGAGGCACTAGAGCAAGAGTTCTGGCCTCTAGTCAAAGAAATTTGATCTCTGAAGATGATTCTGAATTTTTAGAAGAATCTAATTTCCCACCTCTTCCTACTGGGGGTAGTTCTCCTCTAAATGACTTTGATACACGAAGTAGTGATTCAGAACATACAACATCCACTAATTCATCAATAATCCCTCGTACAGTCACAACATACATGGTTGATGGGAATACTGATGAACCTTCTTCTTCCATGACTCCTCAAGAACAAAGAATTGCTTCTTTGGAACAGCAAATAAAGTCTATGGCTGATAATATGAAGTCGATGTATGAACTCATGGTAGCCCAACTGCAAAATTGATAGACTGTACCAGAAGCTACACCAATTGACACTGGTATAAGTCCAGTACATGTTCCTCCAGCAGTCCAGTCCAATACTCCTGGACAAGTTCAACCAGTTCCTAGTCACTCTGGAGCTGGGGGTAGTACTTATAATGTTGTTCCTCCTCCCAACTATTCTCTACAAGCTACAACTTCACAATCCTCCGGATTTGTTAGTGGTGAATTGAGGAATCTCAAAACTCAATTTGAGGCATTCAAACAGAAAGATGGTTTACAAAGGTTAGGCATCAAGCAACCTTATCCGATAGAATGGAAGCAAGTATCGTACCCTCCTAAATACAAGCCTCCTACTATCTCATTCTATGATGGAACCACTTCTCCAAGTCAGTTTATTAATCACTTTGAAGTGATGACTGATCAGTTGCAACCAAGTGATGCCCTCCTTACTCGGGTATTTGTTGGATGTCTCAAGGGAACTGCTTATGAATGGTATAGAAGTCTCCCAGATGGGTGCATTACTTCATTTGCCGATTTTAAACAAATGTTTCTTGAACGGTTCTATGAAGGGCTCAATGACATGACTATGTCTGCTCTTATAAGAATCAAGCAGAAAAATAATGAAACTATAGAGGAATTCATTGAACGGTTTCGAAGAGAAGCTCTGAAGATGCCTCTTGGAACTCCTGATGCTGTCACCATTGACACATACAAATCAAATTTGTTGCCAATAATCAGTATGTGGACAGGTTCTACTCAATTTCAAGATTTGCCTTCCTTCATAGTCAGTGCCAAAGTCGCAGAAATCAGTGCTGAAACCTTCAAAGGTTTAGGAGTACAGATGTCCCCTAAAGAAACAGGTCAAAATAATGCTAAATTCAATAAAAGCAAGGGAAAAGAAACTCTTAAAGTTAATCTTCAGAGAAAAAATGCATCAACTGTTCAAACTCCTCCTGCCTCTACAACTCAACAACCGAGAACACCTCGCCCCAAGGAAAAATATTCTTTTGATGACGACGATGTCCTTGGTATTTTTGAATGTCTGCTGAAAGGTAATAAAATACAATTACCTGAAATTAAGAAACCTGATGAAGCTGGTAAGACAGATCATCCCAAATACTGTCCATACCACAGAATGTTGGGTCAGACAATTCGTACATGTTATGTACTGAAAGGAAAGATCCAAGAAATGATTAAGTCTGGAGCTATCTCTCTTACTCCGAAAGAGAAGACTGTCACTTCTAATGTCGTCTCTATGCAATTTGGAGACTTCCCTCCTCAATTTCTTGAAAGCGCGATTGTTCCTATTCCCAAGGCAACTCTTGAAATAGTGAATATTCCTCCTCCACAGTCTGAAGGATTAGTGCCAATCACTTTGGAAGCAGGAGAAATTATGTGGATTCATCCTGATTTAGTGGCAGATTTTGAATCGCCTTCTCCTCAAAAGACTTCTCGAAAGACCAAAAAGGCTGGAAAGATTAAGTCATGTCATATGACTTCTCTCGGAATTCCTTCTGATACAGAGCCAAAAGATAAAGAAGAAGCACTTGTTGTTGCTACTCGAACGGGGAAACCTTATCTAAAGGATTATTCCAAGTATCCTGAGGATACTCCTGATATCCCTCCTACTGATAAAGACGCTCCTAATGTTCCTCCTGAAGAAGAATCATCCACTGCACCTGTTCCTTCAACTACACCAGTTGAACCTGTTCTTCCCAATCCTACAGCTCTTGAGAAAGGCAAACAACAGGCTCGGTTTGATAAACCAATCAAGAAGTCCTCTCCTCTTGGACTTCAGAAGCCTTATAATTTCGATATTCTAGCTCAACTTGCTAACACTCCAGCTAGAATGTCCCTCTTTGAACTTCTACGTCTTTCTAAAGAGACTCGGGAGACGTTAAGTGAGGCACTTCTTCAGGCAGACTCTTGTCTTGCTCAATTAAAGAAGCCAGGTGAAGAACCTGCCACTTGCTTACATTGCAACAGTGTATTAGAGATTATCCCAAATATCACCTTTACACAAGACGACATGCTACTGGAGGATAATCGACATGATCGGCCTCTCTACTACACCGGTTATATCGATACAATGAAGATAGATCGTATCCTCATTGATCCAGGGTCTGCTATAAGTATAATACCGAAGAGCCTGTTGGATGAATTAAAAATTCCTTTTCACAAGCTTTCCAAGACGGTTACTACTATCCTGGGATTCAATCAGAGTCGAAGTGAGCCTCTGGGAAAGATTCATCTGAAACATCAGATTGGCGATTTCAGATCTAAAGTCACTTTTTATGTGATCGAAATCGTAGGATCTTATAATCTTCTTCTCGGGGGGGCCCTTTCTTCATGAAAATAATGTGGTGCCTTCTACTCTTCATCAGTATTTTAAATACATCGACAGCAATGGAAGAGTACAAAAAGAAGTTGCTGATATAAATCCCTTCCATGGGGTTGAAGCTTATTTCAATGATTTTCGGATGTACAAAGAAGAGTATACAAGGGTGATACAAGCTATGGAGAAAGAGGACTCACAAAGTGAGACTTTAATAATCCCTGTTAAAGGCCGAACTACTCAACAACAATCTCCTAAACCCTCTGGAGAAGATCCTTTCATCATTCCAGTGAGCGGACGGATCTCCCCACTACCTCAGTCGTCTACTCAAGATACTCTGATCATTCCTGTTGGAGGACGGACTACTCTTCCATCTCAAGTTTCAAGGGAGCTCACCTCTTCTGAGCCGTTTGTTATCGATCTTAATCAAAACAAAACTCCTTCTAATTCTTCTTCTCCTCCTTTAGTCATTGATTTGGCTAAGATCTCTAAGGCTCAGCCTTCTTCCAATGTAAATACTGCTTTTACATTTAATAAAAAGTCTCCATCTTTGCAGTATGTTGATGTGTGTAATTATGTTCATAGTTATTTACATTTGTTAAATGACTTGAGCACAATAACCATAGACATTGTACAGACTTTCCATACAGATGTATCCCTAGAATCAGTACAAACTTCATACTTTCTAGTTCCCAGCATAAAGTCAGGAGACATTCCAATATTCTTTTACAAAGGGCCCCAAAATCCTTTTAACCCTGAAGATGATGACAAAAATGATGATACTGGAAGATTACAATTACGTCGTTATAGTCAGCAATCTAAAGACATCATTAAAAATATGGGTTATGACTTCAGAACTGGCCTCAGTAATGGTAGAGGAAGAAGAATGCCTGTTCGGATTCCTCCTCTGAAATATGGAAGGACAAAATGCGGATTGGGTTATATTGCTCCTATTCCTTTTATCAATATTGTCCATGAAGATCCTAAATCTGACGAAGATAGGAGATATAATTCTTCTAGTACTACCTCTTGGGATTCCGATACGAGTATCGGTGATTTCTACTGCAGCATTCTGTCTTCCAACATGGTTTCCATTGACCGTTCTGAAGAAAGTGATTAATGCTTGACGGTTCATCCGTTCATTCATTTCGTTTATCCAACGGTTCGTCCGTTCACTAATGCCTGACGGTTCATCCGTTCATTTATTATATCCATCCGACGGTTCGCCCGTTTATTATAATCTGACGGTTAACCCGTTCATTCATTATCTAGTCTTTTGATTTCCGAATCTAAAGATCATGAAAAATTGAGTTCAAAGATATCTTTATGTCTGAATTCTATTTTTTCTAATCAGTATTAAACTAAGATCATTTCTGGTTTAATATCATCTGATAGAATTACAAAGTTTGTTTGTGTATTCTATTCTACTGAAATATGTCATGTATTATTTACCTTGACGGTTCGCCCGTTCATTATAATCTGACGGTTAATCCGTTCATTCATTATCTAGTCTTTTGATTTTCGAATCTAAAGATCATGAAAAATTGAGTTCAAAGATATCTTTATGTCTGAATTCTATTTTTTCTAATCAGTATTAAACTAAGATCATTTCTGGTTTAATATCATCTGATAGAATTACAAAGTTTGTTTGTGTATTCTATTCTACTGAAATATGTCATGTATTATTTACCTTGACGGTTCGCTCGTTCATTATAATCTGACGGTTAACCCGTTCATTCTTTATCTAGTCTTTTGATTTCCGAATCTAAAGATCATGAAAAATTGAGTTCAAAGATATCTTTATGTCTGAATTCTATTTTTTCCAATCAATATTAAACTAAGATCATTTCTGGTTTAATATCATCTGATAGAATTACAAAGTTTGTTTGTGTATTCTATTCTACTGAAATATGTCATGTATTAATTACCTCTGAACATATTTTCTATAAATCTATCATTACCAAAACAGCAAAATCAAAAATCAGATCAAGAATTTTCATTTGCTTTCATTTCATAATCAAAACATGGAATACAAGTGAAAGTGAAAATGGAAAAGATTCACTTATTTGGAGTTATCAGCTCCCTAATACGATCTAGAACAGCATTCAGTTTCTCTTCATGAGTTTTTCGAACACTTTCCGCTGCTTCAGTTGTAATATTCTGTTCATCAAAAATAATGATAGCAGACTGGCGACGGTCGACTTCTTCAATCTGTTCCGCCTGCATCTGTTCTCGTTCCTTCTGAAGAATTTCACAGCGTTCAGCTTCAGAGATATAAGCAGCAGCAACCTCAGCTTGTTCTGTTTCCATGACAGCAATGCGCTCTTGAAATCAAGCTAATTCCTCTTTCAATTTCTTCAGCTCTTCATTCTTGGACGCTTTATCTTTCTCCAGAAGCTCTACTCTTTGACGAGTAGTTAATATTTCTTCGCCCTTTTCTACTAATTTCTCTGTAGAAGAGGCAAGAAATGCTTTGAGAGCTGCTTGTTGGGACTGTGCTTCATGCTCTAGTTGACTAATCTCAGCTACAGTTAAAGATTAAAGTTCTTCCTTCTTAGTCTCCCAGTATTTCCGAATAGTTATTTCCAATTCATCCAGGATATGTTCGAAAAAGACACACTGAGATTCGCAACCAGCATGTCGCAGCGCCATAAGCGGGAACTTGACCATAGTTCGAAGATCAGAAAAGGGCATAGCTTCATCCTTCAAGAAACGTCTGAAATATGTATCTAAATATGAATAAATGATCTCTGGATACATTCCCAGAGTTCTTGCTAGCCCAGTCTCGAATCCAGGAGTCGTTGTCATCATAGAAGAAGAAGCTTGAATATTCTCTACCCTGGGAACGAAAGTGTGTGCGACTGGAGAAGTTGGCAAGTGTGAACTCCCGTCATCAGCATCAGCCTGGATAAGCAGAGCATGAGTTGAACTCATTGCTGCAGCAGTTCCTACAGTTAAAGAAAAATATAATCAGCGTTTAAAGAAAAAGAAACAGCGAAAATAGAATTTGAAATAAAGTTCTACCTGGCTGAGGTTCATATTCGGTATGTGGAGGGAGTTTTGCTTCTTCTCGCAGCCGGTCCATGATTGTATCTGATACCTGCTTTATATGGTTGCTTCCAGCTCCAGAATTACTGGGTGCTAGAGCGTTGTTCGGTGATTGAGCAGGTTCGGGACTAAGTTCCATTCTGTTCCCTTTGACTTTATCCTCATCATAAGGAGTAGAGGTGCCAGCATGCCAGTCTTCTCCTCCTTCAGCTTCTTCTTCATCTTCAGGGTGAACTTCTGATTCAGAGTCAATGATATTCACATCTTCATGAGTCTCAGGGACAGTGACGATAGCAAGCTCGGTATTGGCTGCTGGTTCAGTCGTCTCTGGAATATCGGTTCGAATAATGATGTCTTGACAAACATTCTTTAACAGATCATCAGCAGCTGATAGCTCAGACGCCGGCACGTCTTCATCGCCTCTGCCCAAAGAAATGTTTTCTTCAGCTTGAGTTTCAGGAACTTCTGACTGTTTGGTAACTTCTTCTGGAGCTATTTCTTCTTCAGAGTAATCAATCTGGTCATCCAGTGCTTGAATGATGCCCTCTGTCCCATGCTCAAATAGGATCATCCTCGTCTCCGAGGGTTCAATAGCTACTCCACTTGTTGTTGGAGCAGTTGTTTCCTGAGCTTGAATAGACTCTACTTCCGTCTGTTCAGTTGAAGCTGTCGGAAGGTGAATATCATCAGACTCGGTCTTCTCAGTAGAAGCTGCCTCGTTGATTTCTGGCAAAACTCCTCCACTCATGATCGTTTCTAGGAGTTTGTTGCCCTTAATTTTGCTGATAGACTTCTTGACATATTTGCCTCTTGACCTCCTTATCAAAGGAGCGTCATCTTCATCAGTTTCTTCGTCTTTATCAGCGGCATCGTCTTCATCAACTGAGATACCGCCTAAAGATGAAGTAGCAGTCAAGGAGACCCCTTTCTTCTTCTTCCTAGATGTTGGAGACTTAGTACTCCTCTTGGAGACGGTCTCAGATTCATCGCTTCTCTTTCTCTTAGAAAGAGATATAAATATAGGAGGGAGAACTTCATCAGGAAAATTTCCTTCCTGAAACAATTCATACAGAGGTTCAACCTCCGTTGTCTCATCTTCGGGTTCCGGAGGGAAATATTGAATAACAGTCCTTTTCTTTGACCTCTTTGATTCATCCTCCGCAACAAAGGTCTTCAGATTGAAACTTGGCCTGAAAGTGCTCGACGACACATAGAAGCGAGCATATGTGTACAGCATTTTCATCCCCGAGCTAGACAAAGGATTAGGCATAGAGAATACAGCTTTTGTATCTCTAGCCGCAAAATATCTCCAAGCTCGAGCTCCGTCGATAAGCCCTCCACGAGCAGATAGACAAGTGGTGGCGTTCCCAATGTGAAGTTGATCATAACCAAATTGCCTGGCAAATCGGCTTGGTAAATATGGCTCCAGATACGCCATTTCTTCATGACGATATACTAGATGGGAGGGCCGTATCCTCTGCAACCACTGAAAGGCTACATCGTCTAGCCTGTTCCCCATATCTCCGTCCATCATATTTAAGGGCATGCTCTCATAGCCCTGTGGTGGAGGGACACATTGGATAGACAATGTGATGCCCGATTCAAGACATTTCTGTATTCTGGGAGGGTATGAACCTTCCAGAATGTCTCTCTAGAGTACCTCTCCAGAAATAGACTGCTACTCCCTCCTGCCCCTGGAGGTATCAAACCGTTATGATGAAGGAGAAGCCAACCATAAAGATACGTGAAGGGCATCTCTATCCTTGGGAATTCTTCAGTCATCATCCTCTGAGCAGACAGCATGGTGGTTACAAAATTCCGAAGACCTGCATTCAGTCTACAGGTCATCGTCGATAACAAATCCAGCTTGTAACCATACACAAGGCGCACCGCTGCAAAGATAACGCCTCTGTGTATCCTGTCCAAGGAGCTGGAGCCAGGAACGATGAATCTTCTTAACCACAGGGATAGGAATCCGGCCAAATGATCGTTCCTTGACAGACTCTTGCTACTCTGCCTCACATAAGAGCTGAAAGTGGTTCCAGCTTTGAACTCGTACCAGTCTTCAGTGATAGTGAAATCCTTGCAATCATATTTCTCCAACAAATAAATGATCTCACCCTCAGAGAGAGGCTTGAAGTTGCAAATCCGGTACCACCTCTTCTCGTTTATTTTCTTCTCATCCTTTTCACGGTTCATGAAAAGGTAGGACATCCATTTCTGAATGTGGTTGCCAGCTTCATCCTTGGAACCCTTATAATACAGAGTACATGTGCCAAAATGGCATATCATCTCTTCAAATAGATGTACCATCTCTGGGTTCTCCTCTGACAGAAAGTTTAGCTCTTCTGTCGTAGGAACATACTCCTCATACGGCAGCGAGCCTGAAGGCAGGTATGAGATGTATTCCATCTCATGAAGGGCGAAGCCCATCTCCCCCTTGGGAGTCATAAAGGTCCCCGTCCTGTGGTTGTATCTCTCAACCAAAGCCAGGAATAAGAAGGGGTTGGGCTTGAAGCCGTAGGATGAGTTTACGACGGCATCATAAAGATTAATCTTCTTCAGCTCAGTCTCAAAATTTTCCAAAGCCCAGTGGACCAAAGTCTTCCATCTCACATTCTCCTGATTCATTAGGCCGTTCATCCTCGGCGTCGAATCGGTCGGATAGAATGCATTCTTGTTCGACATAAATTTGTTTATGAAAATGGGCATCCTAAATGGCATCAATATGGCTGAGTCTTCAGGTGGTATGCATCCAGGCTTCAAACCCCGAAACACTGATACATGGTTCTCTGGGGCACTAAAGAACCCCTCTTTTCTGTAAATTATACGGCTTGCCTTCGCCTGCTGATATTCTGTCAAATACCAGGACATCCTTCTCGGATAGCTGGCATGCATAAGTCTCATGATTGACAAACCCTTGGAAACCTTTGGCCAGTACATGGGCTGTTTCACATCTCCTTCGAAGTAGAAACACACCTTCTCTCTGATGCCCTTCGGCTGAGATTTCTGTGCTATGGCATCTCCGAACAAGAATGCTGGTTTCTTGTGGGATACTAGATCTAGACTCTGAAAAGGTTGTCCATTCATTAAGCAGAGAAGGGTTGTATGATCTTTATTGGCCAACAATGATAGTCTTGCTTCAGGAAGATCAAATTGAGGGAATTGCACATGAGATAGATCATGCTTAAATGAGAAACTTAAGCACCCCTCATAATCTGCTTCTTCGCTTCGGATGTTCACTACAGAAAATGACAGAAGACAAAGTTAGATATATCTATGTCTATGCGTGTATTACAGTATTTGAAGGAAATTTCAAAAGTCACGCAGACTCCATATTGATATACTACCATGACATGCTGAGTGATTTATTCACGCAGATGATTAATTTACGCAAAGTCCAGACAGATTAAGATGAAAGTCACGCATCATTGCCAGAATCACATTTTAGTGAAAAATGACAAAAAACACGCTGACAGATCAAGACTAATCTATCCAGAAGATGACTCTCAGAAGTCTGCATGAATAATTCAATATTGGCATCTCTGTCAACATGTGAAAAATTATGCAGCGTCATCATGAAAGTTGCGTGACTATTTCAACATGGACATTTCTACCAACGTGAAAAGTCACGCAGAGTCATGAGAGTCATGCTCCTTTGCGTGGAACACAGAGCTTCGTAAACACGAAGATGTGAAGTATGGCCGACCCTAAAAAGGGGGGCATACTTTATTAATATCCTTTGCCCTAAGAAGGGGGGATATATTTCTAAAGTTTATTATCTTAAGATCCTAAAAAATTCTATGTGGAATTCATCTTCATCAAAGTCGTCTTCAACAGTTCGTGTTCTCCCATCACTTACGATGCATAGGAGCTTGCGGGACTTCCTGTCGAAGAAGTTTGTCAGTTGTGGCACGCGACGAAGTCGCAGGGGCTTTTCCCTTGGCCTGAGCATCAGCTTTTTTGGGAGCCATTGCTGCTGAAAAATGAGAAGAAGAAGTCGGGGAGGAAGGAGATCGTCGGAGAAGATAAACTTCTCTTCTGTGGGTTCTCTCTTTCAAATGCAACTAAAGAAGGAAAGAAGTAATCTATGGCTTATTTATAGGCTTATGAAGAATTCCAAACGGCCCATCATGATTTGCCTCGATTTAGGAGCTTGATACGGGATCCTAACTGCACAGAATCCCAACAGTCCAATCATTCAGGAATAAATATCTCTTTAAAATCATCTCAGCGTGACTAAGTTCATTTTATCACCTTGATTTCAAAGTATTTCGAAATAATTTATCATTTTTCGAAAACTTTGAAGGGGGTTTTGTAGGCCTTAAAAATGAAAGTCACGCTGAGTTGATCAGAACTGAGTCTCAAAGTCACGCAGAAGTGATCAAGACAAATGTTTAAAAATCACGCTAGTGACAGCTCATCATTTGTCAGAAATTTCATCATGACTGACAGCACGACAGTCGAAGAATGTCTCCTCGTATGCCACGTATGCACGGAACTCGAGAGATCACAGCCGACTATTGCGTGACTTTCAAAATCTTCTTCAGCAAGACTCAGCCTTCGTCACGTTGGCGTACCAAAAGAGTTTCTTGTCATTTAATGCGACTGACAAACAATCACTGTCAGAGATTTTGTATCAGTCGAGGCACGTCGAATCAAGACAGCTGGCAGTCCTGCCTCAATCGAGCGTGGATTATGTTCCTTCCTCAAGTCTGCGTATATTTTGAGTTTTTTGTCTCAAGTTTGCGTGGATTCTGAAGTTTCCTCCTTCAAGTCTGTGTGGATTTTGAAGCTTTTTGCCCCAAGTCTGCGTGGATCCTGAAGCTTCTTGTCCCAAGTTTGCGTGGATTTTGAAGCTTTCTGCCCCGAGTCTGCGTGGATTTCGTCTTCAACAAGTCTACGTGGATTTCATCAAATTGGAGTACGTGGCAGCCATGCCACTGATCTCTCGCCTGCGTGTCTTGTAACTTGCACACGACTCATGCACGATTGCCATGTGTCTAACAGTTACAGGCTACGTCCAGTAACTGCTCACAACCTTGCGTATGTTAAATCCTGCGTGATTTTCAACTAGGCAGAGGCTGTGAAGACAGTTATCTTTTCAGTTATTTTTGACTCTATAAATAGAGTTCTTTTTTTCATTCATTGTACAGATACACAGATATCTAAATTACTGTCAAAATTTTGAGAGCTTTTCTTCTTCGCATCGTCCAAGGGATAAAGCGATCGTCTTCTAGATCGGATTCCTACAATTGTAATTTTTCCAGATACACAACAAATAAAGTGAATTTATTTATAGAAAACACCCAAGGAGGTGGAGATTTTGCTAGGGGCACCCACATTTGGCTAGGGGGCAGCCCAACCCCCCAAACCCTTCATTCCTTCCCATAACCCATTCTACACTCTCTCTCTCCACCAAAAGAAAAAAAGAGAACTCTCCCTCTCCCTCTCCCTCTCCCAAAACCCTACTTTCTTCTCCTCCACCACTCCACTCCCAATTCCTCCACCAAGAATACTTCAACAACATTCGTAGATTCGAAGAGATGACACGCAAGTCGAAGCAACCAGAATCTAGGTACGTTTTTCGCTAATTTCTTCAAAAAATTTGTACACTCTATTCAAAACCTAAAATATTTTTAATTCTCTAAAAAGTTTTGATAAAATAGGTTTAGAATCTCTTTATGGTTCATGAAAGGAATTTTTGAACACGATAAATCTACATTTTTTCTTGAAATCCTAACCCTAGAATACGACAAATGAGCATCTCATTTTGGCCGTTCGGCTGCAACAATCGGATTTGAATACAGTAGGACTGTCAGGACTGTGGCAGTTGTCACTTCTCGATTCCGTCGAATCGATAGTCGTCCTCCGGGCGTGATGCCGTGCGAACCTAATTTGCAATCGCACAAGGCCTAGTCATAAGGTAATCCGAGACACGAGATCTAAGAGAGTACGCAGACAAATTGATTCACACAATAAGTAAAGGAAACTTGATCTTTATTGATAATGAACATCTTTTACAGACTCCGATGCAAGACTCATTGTCGTACAGGCTACAACACGACTCAATTACAAAAGAGTGCCGATGAGATAGCCGTTCCATACATTGCACACATCCTCAATATACAACAAAGTACTCCAGTGACCTGGATGGGAGGGACGCTGAGTCATCTTCCTTGGACTGTCGAGAGCCTTCAAAATTGGAGTCGCAGAGAAAGTCTTCGACGCACGACCGAAGTTTCAAAAGTCACAAATGTCGTCGAGCTAGTTGGCGCGTGCTTTCTGGTTCGCGGGACCTGTAAAGTGCGAGGATCAGCACGAAACACATGTACTGGCGAATGGCTAATTAAATCCGAGCTCTGTATTTGATTCAAGAAGTTTCGTAAACATGTTAGCTAGCTGTTTCAATGATCTTTCTAACCATCCTGCTCGATTTGTATGTTAACATGTTATAAGGCAAGTATTCTAACTGTATAACATTAAGCCACTATCATATTCATCCTATGTCCCGTGCACTTGTTAAGCAGTGAAAAGGGGTGTGAAGGCCACTGGCAATGTCAAGCCATCGTGGACTATAGCTGGGTTAGACGATGCCCCTTTCGCGTCGGGTAGCGAGCCCTGTGCAAAAGTGCCCGCATAACTCGCGTCGATGAAGGGTTGGCGCCGCTACACTCGTTCCTCCCAGGCCGAATCGGTCCCTTGGCCTAGGCAACCGTTCGAAGAAACTTCACCTTGTCGACAAGTTGTCCAATGACCGTTTTCTTTTAAACTTAGGCGATTTTTCTTCCTTAGCCGTATCGTTGCCGTAAACGTTAATCGATTCATTCATTGTTTTGCATAGGCTAAGTGGATTTGTACAAGAAAATACGTTTTCCGTTTTCAAAACCGGCAGTTTGATAGCAAGTGTTTCGTGAAGAATCGTGCCACGGTTTCTTTGATTCTACACTATTATGACAAGCATTCATTTTACTTCACATATTGAGTTTTGAAGTAGAGGAACGAGACGAAGGAGGTCAGCCACTCGCCTTAGACTTGCTTCAAGCGAACGACCGGTTGGCTGCACTGACGTCGCCTACGCGATCACCTGCAATCGTATAAGCAATTGATTAGAATACTGTATAATTCAAGGATATTCGATAAGAATGCGAAGCTCGAAAATGCGTCACGAAAACCTATAAAAAATATTTACGAAAAACACATTCACGAAACCAAAGCCAAAGCCAAATCAAGTGCGACATAAAAATCAGAGCAACGAGAGGTCTCTTCCGACTCAGCCGTAGAGCCAATCCTCAAGGCGAATCCCGCTGAATATGGGACTTGGTTCCGAAGAAGCCATTCCATAACGTGGAATGGATCTTAATTCAACCGTTCTCGTTCGATCGACTCGGCCGATTTCGACCTATCGGTCCCGACCGAATCGATAGCGACAGTGTTCCTTTCTCACGCACTCCGTAAACGGAAACGGGGCACGATGTAGGGACGGGGCACTACACCATAACCAACTAATAAAAAGTTTCATCCTCGAAACTTAAAGATAGAACCTACCTCTACGAGAATAATGAAGAAAATTTCTCCTTTATTTTTGATTCAAGCTCCCACGTCGACTCTTCGACCGAATGGTTCTTTCAGAGGACGCGGACGTGAGGCATCGCTCGATTGCGCAGCAGCTTATCCTTGTGTTCTATGATTTGAACTGGCTCTTCAACGTAGAATAAGTAGGACTTTTGCTCCAGCTGGCCAAAATCTACCACGTGGCTCGGGTCGTGCACATACATCCATAGTTGAGAGACATGGAAGACATTGTGTACACCTTCAAGCGCCGACGGTAAGGCAATTTTATAGGCCACTAGGGCGACCCGTTCAAGTATTTCGAACGGCCCAACGAATCTCGGACTCAACTTCCCCTTTGCGCCGAACCGAGTAACGCTCCGCATGGGCGACACTTTGAGAAACACGTGATCGCCTTCTTGAAACTCGAGGGGTCGACGATGAACGTCCGTATAGCTTTTCTGACGACTCTGTGCAGTCTTTAGTCTTTTCCGAATGAGCCGAATTTTTTGCACGGTCTTTTCTACCAGTTCCGGACCGAGAATCTGTCGCTCTCCGACTTCGTCCCAGCAAGTGGGTGATCGACACTTGCATCCGTACAAGGCTTCATACGGCGCCATTTGAATGTTGGATTGACATCTATTATTGTATACGTATTCGGCCAGAGGTAGATGATTGTCCCAACTTGATTTAAAGTCAATTGCGCAGAGTCATAGCATGTCTTCAAGAATCTGATTGACGCGCTCCGTTTGGCCGTCGGTCTGAGGATGGTAAGTTGAGCTGAACTGCAATTTGGTATCCAGTGCCGACTGAAGGCTACTCCAGAATCGTGACGTGAAATATGAATCCCGATCAGAGATGATGGATACTGGAACTCCGTGCAGCCGTACTATCTCATCATGATATATCTGCGCCAGGTGATCAACTCTCCAAGTAACTTTGATGGCAATAAAGTGCGCTGACTTGGTTAATCGATCGACGATGACCCAGATGGCATCATTTCCCTGCGGCGTCTTCGGCAGACCAACAATAAAATCTATGCACACGTGCTGCCACTTCTATTCCGGAATCGCCAGATTCTGCATCTCCCTGCCAAGTCTCTGGTGCTCAGCTTTCACCTACTGACAGGCCATGCATTGCAACACAAAAAGTGCCACATCTCTTTTCATCCCGTGCCACCAGAAGTTTGTGCGGAGGTCCTTGTACATCTTCGTACTACCGGGATGCAAGGTGTACTTCGCGTAGTGCGTCTCCGACAATATCTTCTTTCTAAGTTCTGAATCATCCGAAATGCATAGCCGACCCATCAATCGAAGCATGCCGGTCTCGTCTTCCACAAAGTCGGTCATCCTGCCCGTCGAGATTAGATCTCGCATTTTCTTCAGGTACGGATCGTCCTTCTGACCGGTCTTGATCTTTTCAAACAAGCTCGGCTCTAACTGCAACTTTGCCAACTGCACATTCTGGAATCGGACTTGGAGTTCGATGCCCATCTCTTCTAGGTCGCATAGCAGTCTGCATTCGATGGATAGCGAGGCTATGTACTTCCGACTCAGAGCGTCCGCCACAATATTTCCCTTTCCCGGCGTATAGTCGATAGTCAAGTCGTAATCCTTGATCAGTTCAAGCCAGCGCCTCTGCCGCAAGTTCAGTTCCCTCTGCGTGAATAGATACTCGAGGCTCTTGTGATCGGTGTAGATCGTGCACGCCACGCCATAGAGGTAGGAACACCATAATTTCAACGTAAATACAATCGTCGCTAACTCCAGTTCGTGCGTGGGATAATTCTTCTCGTGCCGCTTTAGCTGTCGGGAAGCAAAAGATATTACCTTATTCCGCTGCATCAGCACACACCCCAAGCCCTGACCGGACGTGTCGCTGAATATCTGGAAACCCTCAGTCCCTTCTGGAAGTATAAGTATCGGGGCCGAGACGAGTCGTTGCTTTAATTCTTGGAATGAAGCTTCGCAGTCGTCTGACCAGTCAAATGCGACTCCTTTCTGGGTGAGGCGAGTCAGGGGCGATGCGATCTTCGCGAAGTCTTTCACGAAGCGTCGATAGTATCTCGCTAAGCCAAGGAAACTTCGAATCTCGCTGACGGACGTTGGCCGCTTCCAATCGATGACGGCTTTAACTTTCTTTGGGTCGACCACAATGCCTTCAGCTGAAATAATGTGTCCGAGGAATGCGACGCTACTCAGCCAAAATTCATATTTGCTTCGTTTCGCATACAACTGATTCTCTAGAAGGGTCTGAAGCATCGTCCGTAGATGCTCAGTGTGTTGCTGCTTGCTCTTCGAGTAGACGAGTATGTCATCGATGAAGACTACTACGAACTTATCGAGGAATGGTCGGAACACCCGATTCATCAGATCCATGAAAGCAGCAGGGGCATTCGTTAGGCCGAACGGTATTACCAGGAACTCGTAATGGTCGTATCGAGTGCGGAAGGCAGACTTCGGCACATCGTCTGGCTTGATCTTGAGTTGATGGTAACCCGAACGCAGATCAATTTTAGAGAACATCGTGGCTCCTTGAAGCTGATCAAACAGATCGTCTATACGGGACAAGGGATATTTGTTTCGGATGGTAGATTTATTCAGCTCGTGGTAGTCGACACAAAGACGCATAGAGCCATCCTTTTTCTTGAAAAACAGCACGGGCGCTTCCCAGGACGAGACACTGGGTCGAATGAATCCCTTGTCGAGCAACTCTTGTAACTGCACTTTGAGTTCTTTAAGCTCTGCAGGGGCCATTCAGTACGGGGCTTTTGAGATCGATCGAGTGTCGGAGAATGTATCGATAGTGAACTCAATTTCTTGATCGAGCGGAATGCTGGGCAGCTCGTCCGAGAACACATCGGAGAATTCTGCCACAACATCGGTCTAACCCGCGTTTGCACCATCCTGTCGCATGTCTCGAACGGAAGCTAGATAGCCTTCGTACCCGAAATACAGCATCCGTCGAGCAGATATTGCAGAGATCACCATGCAGGTCGGCGATGCCTCACCACACGAGTAGCAGAATTTAGGCATACTATGTATGCGAAATGTGACCCTCTTTTCAGCGTAGTCTATGGTTGTGTTGCACGGACCGAGCCAATCCATCCCCAGAATGATGTCGTAGTCCTTAATATTTAGAACTATCGTATCGAGACTGACCTTTTGACCACCTATACAGATGATTCCGTCTCCGTAGACTAAATTTGCAAGTAGTGGCATGCCCGACGGTACGTTAACAATGAGATCGATGCCCAGTGGTGTCAAGGAAAATTTGTGCTCGACGGCAAAGTTTGCCGATATAAAACTATGTGTGGCACCTGAATCAAACAATACACGAGCAGGTTTATTATTGAATTGTAGTATACATGTCACGACTGTAACAGATGCAAATGCTTCGTCTCGATTCATGGCGTAGACGCGGCCCTGAGCATTGGAGCGACGGTCTTGGCCATTCTGTTGTGCGGTCGGTGGAGCTCGAGGTGCTTGGCCTCGGTTTTATTGATGTTGCGGGGGGCGTTGGTTCGACGTCGCTTTCGGGCAGTCCCTTACGAAGTGATCTATTTTGCCGTACGCAAAACATATTTTGTGCTTTAAGCGGCACTCAGTGTTCAGGTGCCCATTCTTGTGGCAGAAATTACAGGCCATCCGATCCTTCGTCTGGTTGCCGCAATATTGACGCTTGTGCGCGTTGTTGCCTCCCGCATTACTATGACATTTGTTATTAGGGTGAACAGCGTCGGTAGTAGTAGGAGGATACTCAGACTCTAGACGGAGGGCATGGTTGAGTACCTCGCCCATGGTTTTGTATTCTGACACCGAGACATGAGCACGGAAAGTGGAACGCAGGCCCACTATAAATCATTTTGCTCCACTTGCAGTGGTAGGTAGATAGTCTCCAGCAAACTTGGCCAGCTTGTTGAATTTGGCCGTATATTGCCGTACAATCATATTCCCTTGCATCAACTGCATAAACTCGTTTTCTTTTTCATGTCGTACGGCTGCAGAAAGATATTCAGTCTCCAACGCATTTCTGAATGTCGCCCATGAGATCGCCGCCGTCTCGTCTGTACGTCGAACAGCCCACTTCTGCACAGCCCACCAATCATGCGCATTCATTCAAAGTAGAAGTTGAGCACACACGACTTTCTTCAAGTCCTCGACACCAAGAAGCTCGAACTTGTCTTCCAGCTCCTCCAACCAGTCGATCGCCACGGAGGGATCTTCTGTGCCATTGAAGGAAGTGCGGCAGCTTTTCGTGAATTTTGACACGTCGAAGTTAGAACTTCTCGATGCTGCAGGTGAGAGCACGGGCGCCTCTGGTTCAGCTTCGTTGGATCGAACCGTGGGCTGGGTCACGGCAGGTATCATCGTTGAATTGTTGTTGTTGCCCACGACCGACTGTACGATTTGCTGGAGGGTATTCAGCTGCTGCTGCTGCAGCTTGATTTAAGCCTCGAATCGATTCTCAAATTGGGTCTGATGAGCCACCGCTTGCTGACGATGGAGCTCGTTTTGATGTTGCTGCATTTCAAGCATTTGCAGCATACGTTGCATCGGGTCGCCGGAAGGTCCGGCTACGGCAGGCGTCATTCCCGTTGGGTTGACGGAATGCTACCAAATTACCAAATTACAAACCTGCGAAAAGCTAAGCAAAGCACACTTAAAGAACACTCAAAAGAAAGAGAAGAGATTACAAACTCCGTTGCCCCTCACATACACACAACATACATATTTATAGGAGAGGTCGATAGTACCACCGTTTCAACCTGTTAAGGTTTACCGAATCTTTTCTAACTTTAATAAAGAAGCTTTATTAAAGTTAGGGACAGCTCACCTACTACGTGTATTGCAGATAAGAAGGAATAATACACGTCATTCGTCATTATTATGGGCTGGTGAAGGGTCACCCTCAGCCCTATGTGAGGTGTCTCTCTGGGCGGTAGATAATACAACCGAGTTGATGAGTCGTGGGTCCTCGAAAATGATATCCCACCAGCCGTCCTAATTATCGAAGGTGGATGTGGACGGAGAGCCACCACTTGGAGGTGACCAATGTTGGTATTCCCGCTCAGCTTCTTCCCATTCCCGGATTCTACTATCCTCGGGAGAATCATTTTCTATAGTATAATCTGTCTCTATCACAGAAGGTGATTATAGAGGAGACAGAGAAACACGAACTAGTCTGGCTGGCACCGGCTTAGGCGCCCACTTCGGCTTCTTAGGCGGACGCCAACCGACAAGTTTTCGGTAGCGTCTGAGAACATCGTCATATGTGAGCTTCCTCTTCATGAGCCCACCTTGCTTCCTGATTCAATCTGAAGACCCGCCATTAGGAGATCTTCAGAGTTAACATCATCCCTGGCCTGTAGTCCAGCTGGGCCAAGGTTCATGCTGGATAAGAACTCCTACAACAGAGAAGTCCCAGTATTGTCGTCCTCTGGCCGAATGCAAAGGTAGTTGGCCAGAATAACCTTGCTACTACAAGAAAGAGTGTCTGAGCTCTGATGCAGCTTCTGGGCTTCGGTAAAAAACTCTCTGGCAGCACCGTACTGCTCCTTGGCTTCATTGAAATTTCCTTTCTTGAAGGGGAAAAACTGCGGTCCTGGATCTCCTTCCAGTCGATGAAGCTCCCAGATCTGGTAAGACGGGAAGATCTTGATATACCTTCTCTCCTCCCAAACACTCCAAACTCTGAATCTGAACATCGCCTGGAACCTGGAAGAATGAGCGACAGCTGCCTCCCAGCAGATCTCTGGGATTGTCGACTCATAGAGTTCTTTTTCAGAGGTGTAAATGAACACCTCGTGCACAAATACTTTGCTGATATGTAGTGTCATATTGACAATCTCCTGGAAATAACACACCAGGTGAATGTAGCCATTTGGAGAGTAAACAATCTTCATGCCTTCAAAATACCTAGTAATTTCAGAGTCATATAGGCGTATGAAGTAAGCAAGGAGACGGGCTTCGTCGATTATCTGTTGTTGGTACATTGTAATCATACTCTGTTCCATACCCTCAGTCTTCATGCACTGAAGGCGCTCGTTCTCAATGGACATAGCCTGATACAAACACAGTATGTCTGGGATCCGGAAATTGACCAGATCATGACTGTCGATTTGCTTCAGGATTTTCCGGAGTTCTTTATGTTCCGCACTATGCCCTTAGAAGAGGTCTTTCTCTTTAGATACTAGAGCAGGTGACCGATATGTGGTACTATATGCGATCATCTGATACGCCATCTGTCGTAGTTCATGGAGCTTTGCATTATATTGTCCGGCCTTCGCCTTTTCGTCCAGAAACTGCTTCTCAATTTGAGACAGCCAGAAACTATCCCCTTTCAAGTCATTTGATTGTATGGCTCTATAACAGCCATTAAATTTATCCTAAGACTCCTTATTATTTTTCTCGAGATCTTGGTTATACCAGTTTTTCACCATGGTATTTGCATAAGTTTTGCCCTGAAAAGGAACCAGCTTCTTGGGTCCTCTCTGAGCTGTTTGTACGGCTGGTGCATATACGGCTTTTGGATTATTCACCCCTTGTTGGCTATTCGTCGGATTTTGGCTATTCGCCACTTTGGGATCTTCTGTCCCTGAGACTAGGTTGTTCACCGTCGTTGTCCCCGACGAAGAGGCTGCATTGCTCGCAGCGTTCGCTTTGGCCGCCTTTTTAGGGCCGACCTGGGTAAAGGCCTCCTGCATTTTCATATCTTCATGAATTTTTTTAATCCGGGAGAACTCCGTCTGATCCATAGCATTATGGCCTGGTAAGAGTATCAGCAAGAAAGTTAGTATATCCAGGAAAATAATTGACTTCGTAATTAAAAATTTCTAAATAGATAGCAATTATAATCCTTCGAAGATTTTCTTCGGGATTATTAATAGTTTTCTTCTTGAGAAACTGAGCAACAGATTTATTGTCAGTCTCAATAATAAAATTTCTATAAAGAAGATGTATATGCAAGCTTTTTATAGCTAATTTAACAGCAAGTAATTCTTTATCATAAGTCGCATACTTAATCTGGGTTTTTGTAAATTTTTTAGGGGTATATGCCACAATTTCTTTATTTTTTGCAATTAATACTCCTTCCCAGAAATGATCAGAAGTATCAGTTTGCAAGACTAACTTATCCTCATCAAGAGGGAAATACAAAATTTTTTGGTCTTTAACCAGCTCCTTAATTTTAGCAATTTCCTCTTTCTCTTTGGGTGAAAGAGAAATAGAGATCTTACTGGTGTCCCACTTCCTAGGCTGTTCACCAGTCATGGTTTTATACTTCGCTTGTTCAACTGCTAGCTTATCCTGTAGTTTCTCAACTCTAGCAGAAAGATGAGGAATAAACTTTCTACCATAGTTAAGCAAACCAAGAAAGCTCTGAAGTTCTTTCAAAGTTTTGAAGTCTTCAGGAAAATCTTTTATTTTAGCATAAATATGTTGTTGTAACTCAATTTGACCATTATTTATTACTTTGCCTAAGAAATCAATTTCTATTTTAAACAGCTCAATTTTCTTAGGACTAAGAATAATATCGTTATCAAGCAATAGCCTTCATACTTGTAATAAATGATCTTTGTGTTCATCAACAGTTTTAGAAAACACAAAAATATCATCAATATAAACAACAACAAAATTGAGATGTCTGAATATTGAATTCATCCATTTTTGGAATATCTATGGAGCATTTTTTAATCCAAATGGCATAACTAACCATTCGAAATGTCCCTGAGGACAACTGAATGCAGTTAGCTCAATGGAAGCTTTATCTGCAAGCTGGAGTTGCCAAAAACCCGATTTGGCATCAAATTTACTATAAAACTTAGCTCCCTGTATCTGCCTAATTAGATTTTCAGCAGAGGGGATAAAATAACCATCAAATTTTGTGTAGCTGTTAAGCTTTCGATAGTTAATAACCATCCTAGCCTTTTCCCTTTTTATCTCAGCATGATTCCTAACTAGAAATGCTGGAGATGAATGGGTACTATGACTTTTTTTTATTAACTTTAATCGAAGTAGTTCATCAATCTGTTTAGCAAATTCCTCCTTGTCTGTGGAAGAAACCATAATGCTATTAACACGAACTTTCGATTCTTTATTTTTATCTAAAAGCTCAATTTTACAATATCGTGGAGCTTTATCAAACCATTTTAATGGATTATCAGAATACAATGGTTCTAACATTCCATGAATGATCTTTTGGAAGTTGTTATCGGTCAGAATATTATAAGTGCAGATTTTGTCATCAATCTCACCACGCTGTGCGGCGGGCGAAAATTTGTTAGCAAGGGAGACATTAAACGGTACGGAGGAATAGAGCGTCCATCAATGTCAAAATAATGATGATTAAAGGGAGGATAATTACGAAGATTTTCCATACCTAATAAACAATCATTATCAAACTCCTTTGGGAGTAATCGGAAAGTATACTGATATGTTTTGAAATTTCTATGGATATCAGGGATTTGGACATCGACAAGGGCGCCAAAATCAACGGATGAAATCATTTAATCGGCAAGGTCTATCAAGTTTGTAACGTTGATGTTAGGGTATGAACATCTCTTGTAATAAACTAACTTCAGCTCCTATGTCAAGAAGTGCATGAATAGTTAGTTCTTTGTATCCATGGGTACAAATAGTCAAAGGTATATATATGTCCTTGTGGAAAAGTCTTGAGGTCAAGTGTTGTCTTAAGCATTAGTAGAGGTAAGTAATTCTTCCCAATTAAGGGTTTTGTCTACAAGGATAGAGTTATCACCGGCATCGAAGCGAAGCCAGTCATCTAGATTAAACTGGTTGATCTGATTAAACTCTAATCCAACCTGATCCAAGGAGGTATCCATAATATCAAGATCTAGTTGATGTGCTGGTGTTAGCGTAACATGATCTTGTTCTGGTTCTAGGTCAGGCTCGGAATCTGAGTCATCAAGGTCATATATTCTGATATTCTGAGCAAAAGTAACCCTTTGTTTTTGTTTATTGTTTTCAAGCTGAGCTTCATCATTTGTATTTTTATAAAAATGAATATGCTCGCGAAGAAGCCGTTTTGTTTGTTCTAGATGTCACATTACAATAGTTCTATAATTCGACTTGGAAGCTTCGGTTTTAACAATATCTTTAAATTTTTTGGTTAGACACAGCATCTTATGTGCCTCACAAACCTGGAGTGCATCATAGCTGGTCGCTTTCTTTATCTGGAGGGTATTCCTTTTAAGTTGAGATGTACTCATTTAAGATAAATCAAAATTGTTTTCCCTGATTTGGGGTAAAGATGTACCGATGACTAGGTTATCTCTTCTGGGCCTCTCGTTCAACAAGAGTCTAGTCCTTCCCTCCATAGGGATTTCACTGATACTTGTTCTATGGGCAGAGATATCAGGAGAAATAGATATTCTTCCTGTATTAAGATGTCCCATGGAATTAGATCGTGAAATTCTTACTGAATAAGAGAAAGATGACTCATCATCATGTGGCTGAGGTCTATTTCCACTTAAGACAGTAGAGATAGTATTGTCGGAAGCAATAAAGTACTCAGTGGGTACTTCAAGTTTTGGTTTTAAGGATTTGACAAAAACTTGCATTTCATTGTCAAGCCTTAAATGTTCTAATTTAACTAATCGGGGTTGTATAGTCTTTCCTATACCAACCTCAAAGAGTTTAACTAAATGTTTGGGAGTAATGGATTTAAACGTGGGAGTATCGTTTAAAGCCATACAGTGTTCCCATTGTATTCCTAAAACCTTAGATCCCAACATAAGTTCTATGCCTTGAAGGTTTATGGATAGTGTACATGTTTTTTCAATATTTTTGTCATCAAGACTTATCGAAAAGTCTGGATGAATGTTTATTCCAAATAACATGTTTACCAGGTTTGATTTAGCTCCTTCAATAATGCTATTGAGAGGGCTATTAATGATACGTTCTTCCATACAGACAACTAGTATGGGAGTGTCAATTCATGTTCTGAATAGACCAGTTATTTTTAACTGAATCAACCCAATATGTAGATATCTGATTTTTGGGTATTTCTTTTTTATTTTTTCAATTTTCTTTTTATCGAGAAGGCAGATAGAAGAAAAATCTTCTCCTCCGCGAAGCTCGATGTTTCCTTGCATTCTTTCAAACGCATAGGTATGTTTGTTTAGGAATCTAGACTGGAAGGATATAGGCTTATATACTTCCATTTTATTAGAATGAGGAATAGCTTCTTTCAGCTTTTCTAAATCTTCGTCAGTAATTTCGAATTGTTCACCTTCGCATTGCTGGAGGCTAGAATTCAAAGTTTCTTCTGACGTTAGTCTATTCATATATATTCTAAATTCATAGTAATGCTCCTCAGGGTCTCTCCTGCTGGAGCCAATACTAGAACTAGAACCTGGTTGAGGAACTGCTTTAGACGGAAGGGGTTCTTCCACCATAGATAGATCCTCATATTTATGTATTACTAGTAACCCAAGGGGGTCACCACGGTGAATAATATAATCTTCCTCATAGACCGTATTTTTAACGGTGATACATACATTATGTCTTGACACTGGTTCAACTGAATCCTTCAGTACTAATGTCAGCATGAAAGAAGTATGCCATTCCCTGCATTTTTTGCGACCAATTAGAGAGATATTCTCTAATCTGTTTGTGTGGTATATTTTCAAGGTTCAAGATCAAACCATCACACAAATATCTTTTATCATGATGGTATGCTTGCTGAGAAGTGTGGAATTTGTTCCAATCTTTTTGTCTTTCTTTCCGAAATTTTGGTGTGTATGAAGAGGTTTCTCCAAGTACAAATTTCGGATCCCGCATGATTACTTCGGGATTGGGTACTATAGTCCCAACATTTGTATGTGGTTCAGCTTCGATAACCATAGTATCGTTCTTGCCCTGTCCTTCTTCTATGGTACGCACGTAGAGAGGTTCTACGTCGCTATCCAAAGAGTCTGAGTCAGAACTCTTCGCATATTTCCATTTGAAGAAGTCAATTGCTTTCTCATGATCTTCATAATAAGTATATACATCTTTGCTATCTATCTTTCCAGACAGCTCTTGTTGTTGTAACCTTAAGAAGGTTTTATAAAAGCTTTCATCGATTTCTTCTGGCAAAATAGTATTTGTTTCCTTGGAAGAAAGTTTCGTAATATTTATGTTAGTAGCCCAACGGCGTCGTTGGATCACCAAGGGTCTAACTTGTTGGACTGCGGGTCTAGCCGTTTTGCTAGAAGCAGTATCTTCCATAGGAGCTTTTCCTAGGCTTTTAAGATCATTTCTGATTTGGATGATTTCTCTTCCAACATTAATGACATCCGTATGGATGATATGTATATTATTGCTTATGTCAATAACATCCTTCCAGATGCTTTGCATATTTTCATGCATAGTACTGTTCATGGTCACCAACGTGTCCACGATAAAGTTGTATATCCCATTTTAAGGGTTATCGATAGAAGGAAGATGAACAAGATGTTCATATCCCTTCAAGTTGTAGGGACAGTGATGGTCACTCGCTGAAACACGATATTCGGCTTTTGCCTCAATATTGTCTCCCATGGTGAGGAGTTGTTCTCGAGTATATGAGCTATGGTAGGCTCTAGTAATTTTTAACAAAAATATTTTGAGATCCCTGCGATTGCGTGCTTTGACCCTTAATCCCGCGGCTTGACATAATTCCCCTACGTTCCTTGATAACACAGATCCGGGAACTACCATGGTTTTCTGGTAGGGTTTGGCCTCGAACATACGACCACAAGCCTAAACTACCGCTTCACGGAATTAGAGCACAGCTTTGGTTCGTTTCCTACACCAAGCGTAAGAGCTTCTGCAGGCATCTCAACATCATTCTTATTAAAATAACTAGAGTTCTATCATAGATCCATACTCAAGAACACAAGTTTACTCAGACATAATTAAAAGAAAGTAAAAGAAAAGAAAGAGTGAAGTCTTACTATAAACCATTTTCCTTTTCCTGTCGCACGGCTGCAGAAAGATATTCAGTCTCGAACGCATTTCTGAATGTCGCCCATGAGATCACCGCCGTCTCGTCTTTACGTTGAATAGCCCGCTTCTGCACAGCCCACCAATCGTGCGCGTTCATTCGAAGTAGAAGTTGAGCACACATGACTTTCTTCGAGTCCTCGACACCCAGAAGCTCGAACTTGTCTTCCAGCTCCTCCAACCAGTCGATCGCCACGGAGGGATCTTCTGTGCCGTTGAAGGAAGTACGGCAGCTTTTCGTGAATTTTGACACGTCAAAATTAGAACTTCTCGGTGTTGCAGGTGAGAGCACGGGCGCCTCTGGTTCATCTTCGTTGGATCGAACCGCAGGCTGGGTCACAGCAGGTGTCATCGTTGAATTGTTGTTATTGCCCACGACCGACTGTACGATTTGCTGGAGGGTATTCAGCTGCTGCTGCTGCAGCTTGATTTGAGCCTCGAACCGATTCTCAAATTGGGTCTGACGAGCCTCCGCTTGCTGACGATGGAGCTTGTTTTGACATTGCTATATTTCAAGCATTTGCAGCATACGTTGCATCGGGTCGTCGGAAGGTCCGGCTACAGCAGGTGTCATTCCCGTTGGGTTGACGGAATGCTCGGGTCTGGAAGTACTCGAGCCGTTGGAAGCGCTCGCCTCATCCTCTGCCCGAGCTTCCGTAACTGCAGGAAAAAGAAAGGCAGCTCTCGTTAGTTTCAGAAAACGTCCTGGGTTCAGCGTATTGAACAACTCTTCTCATCGACACGAGGTCAACGGTTGGAGACTAGAACTCGACACTGGAGGCCAAGGACGTAAAGCCACTCTGATACCATTATGTCATGCCCCGATTCTGTCGAATCGATAGTCTTCCCCCGGGCGTGATGTCGTGCGAACCAAATTTGCGATCGCACAAGGCCTAGTCATAAGGTAATCCGAGATACGAGATCTAAGAGAGTACGCAGACAAATTGATTCACACAATAAGTAAGGGAAACTTGATCTTTATTAATAATGAACATCTTTTACAGACTCCGATACAAGACTCATTGCCGTACGGGCTACAACACGACTCGATTACAAAAGAGTGCCGATGAGATAGCCTTTCCATATATTGCACACATCCCTCAATATACAACAAAGTACTCTAGTGACCTGGATGGGAGGGATGCTGAGTCATCTTTCTTGGACTGTCGAGAGCCTTCAAAATTGGAGTCGCAGAGAAAGTCTTCGACGCACGGCCGAAGCTTCAAAAGTCACGAACGTCATCGAGCTACTTGGCACGTCCTTCCTGGTTCGCGGGACCTACAAAGAGCGAGGATCAGCACGAAACACATGTACTGGCAAATGGCTAATTAAATCCAAGCTCTGTATTTGATTCAAGAAGTTTCGTAAACATGTTAGCTAGCTGTTTCAATGATCTTTCTAACCATCCTGCTCGATTTGTATGTTAACATGTTATGAGGCAAGCATTCTAACTGTATAACATTAAGCCACTATCATATTCATCTCGTGTCCCGTGCACTTGTTAAGCAGTGAAAAGGGGTGTGAAGGCCACTGGCAATGTCAAGCCATCGTGGACTATAGCAGGGTTAGACGACGCCCCTTTCACGTCGGGTAGCGAGCCCTGTGCGAAAGTGCCCGCATAACTCGTGCCGATGAAGGGTTGGCGCCGCTACACTCGTTCCTTCCGGGCTGTATCGGTCCCTTAGCCTAGGCAACCGTTCAAGAAAACTTTACCTTATCGACAAGTTGTCCAATGACCGTTTTCTTTTAAACTTAGTCGATTTTGCTTCCTTAGCCGTATCGTTGCGATAAACGTTAATCGATTCATTCATTGTTTTGCATAGGCTAAGTGGATTTGTATAAAAAAAACATATTTTCCATTTTCAAAACCGACAGTTTGATAGCAAGTGTTTCGTGAAGAATCGTGCCATGATTTCTTTGATTCTACACTATTATGACAAGCATTCATTTTACTTCACATATTGAGTTTTGAAGTAGAGGGACGAGACGAAGGAGGTCAGCCACTCGCCTTAGACTTGCTTCAAGTGAGCGATCGGTTGGCTGCACTGACGTCGCCTACGCGATCACCTGTAATCGCATAAGCAACTAATTAGAACACTGTATAATTCAAGGATATTCGATAAGAATGTGAAGCTCGAAAATGCGTCACAAAAACCCATCGAAAACATTCACGAAAAACGTATTCACGAAACCAAAGCCAAATCCAAATCAAGTGCGGCATGAAAACCAGAGCAACGAGAGGTCTCTCCCGAATCAGCTGCAGAGCCAATCCTCGAGGCGCAGCCTGCTGAATATGGGACTTAGTTCCGAAGAAGCCATTCCATAACGTGGAATGGATCTTAATTCAACCGTTCCCGTTCGATCAACTCGGCCGATTCCGACCTATCGGTCCCGACCGAATCGATAGCGACAATGTTCCTTTCTCGTGCACCCCGTGGACGAAAATAGGGCAGGATGTCGGGACGGGGCACTATAGCAGTCCTAATATAAAGTATGACTGTGGCAGTCCTGCTTTACATTAGGACTGCCACAGGCCTGGCAGTCATAATGTAATGAGATATGGGGATAGAAATAGGGGGGAGGGTTGGTACTCTATGTTGCTCATTTACATAGATTGAGATTTCTATGTTTGTAGACTTAATTCACTTATACTTTCATTTATAGTCTCAAAAGGTGAGGGAATTGGCGCAGACACTCTGGAGAGGTTGCCAAAGTGACAATAGTGTTACGGTCGCTAACGAGCTTGATCGCATCGACGACATAGTCGAGTTCCCCTTCATGAATAATAGGGAGTCTCGTTCAAAGGCCTGACATGATATGTAGTTGGATGTGGAATGATCATTAGTTGGATGTAATCTGGATGTTTTTTAAAGATGTTTTCATTGTTTGAAACTTGAAGGATATATTTGTTGTTTGGAAACTTAAGTTGTTGGGCAGACTTTTGAAGGATATATAGTTGACACTTATGTTATTTTTTTGAAGTTGGATATTTTGTCTGATATGTAGTTGTAATTTATGTTGTTATTTATGTACTTATTGGATATGTAGTTGTTATTTACGTTTGAAAACTTAAGTTATTGGCCTATTCCTGATATTCTTGATTTAGTATCAGGACGACCAGCACCCTGGCAGTCCTAATTGAAACCTTCTGTGATGAGAGTTTCAAAATGAAACTCTATGTCACAGAGAGTTTCAAATAGGACTGCCAGCACCCTAGCAGTCCTACTTAAGTGTAGGACTGCCAAGGGATGACAGTCCTACTTATAACTCTCTGTGATGAGAGTTTGAAACTGAAACTCTCTGTCACAGAGAGTTTCAATTAGGACTGCCACCCCCTGGCAGTCCTACACAAAAGAAGGACTGCCAGGGTGCTGACAGTCCTAATTGAAACTTGTTGTTACAGTAAGTTTCAATTAAGACTGCCAGCACCCTGGCAGTCCTCCTTTTGTGTAGGACTGCCAGCACCCTAGCAGTCCTCCTTTTGTGTAGGACTGCCAGGGGATGGCAGTCCTATTTATAAAGAAAAAATTTATGAAATGCCCAAAAAACGAAAAAGTGTTAAAACGGAGGTTCAAACATCATTTTTTTATGATTCTAAAATTTCGAAAGGCCGACCAACGGAAAAGCGGTTAATCTCCAGCTCCTCGAAGATACGCTCATTTTGCGACAAACCGAGCCTCGTTTCGACCTCCCAGTCAAAAGTTATGGCCCTCCAAAGTTTCAACTGACCATAAAATGCAGGAGAATGACCATTCTCCGTGTTAGAACACGAAGAATGTTAATTTCACATGAGGGTGGCCATTCTCCGTGTTAGTAACACGAAGAATGGCATTCTTCGTGTTAGTAACACGGAGAATGGCATTCTCCGTCTTAATTTAAACGGAGAATGGTCATTCTCTGTGTTAGTAACACTGAGAATGACATTCTTTGTCTTAATTTACACAGAGAATGGTCATTTTTGTCTTAATTTACACAGAGAATGGCCATTCTCCGTGTAATTTAGCACAGAGAATGGTCATTCCAGTGTTAAAACGCAGGAGAATGGCCATTCTCCGTGTTAGAAACGCGAAGAATGGCATTCTCCGTGTTAAATAACATGGAGAATGGCCATTCTCCGTGTTAGTTTATACGGAGAATGCCATTCTCCGTGTTAATTTACACGGAGAATGGCTATTCCCAGTGTTAAAATGCAGGAGAATGGCCATTCTCCGTGTTAGAAATACGGAGAATGGCATTCTCCGTGTTAAATAACACGGAGAATGCCATTCTCCGTGTTAAAACGTAGGAGAATGACCATTCTCCGTGTTAATTTATACGGAGAATGGTCATTCCCAGTCCTAATTGAAACAAGAAGTAACAGCAAGTTTCAATTAGAACTGCCAGCACCCTGGCAGTTCTCCTTTTGTGTAGGACTGTCGGGAGGGTGGCACCCTGGTAGGCCTGAAGCGACTAAAAGGCGGCATTATTCAATAAATTTTGGTGTTGAATTGGAGAGATGTTCAAAAGATGCAGAACTGCAGACGCATTCAAGAAATGGATCAATATCACAGGCTTCCGAACAAAGTTCTGAACAAATTTCTGATGTAGTTCTGAAACCACAAAATATTAAGACTTGCACTGATGAAGGCGTCACCAATATCTCTAATATTGTTGAAGGAATGGAAGAAATGACCCACATACAGTACCAGAAACGGTTAGTTGATGCTCAGGTAAGGAAAATGTGTTACTTAATTATCTTTCTTCAATACTAAGAGCACCTTCCTTTGAAATATATATGGATTTGACTGATGCACCAGCTATTTGTAGAAATTTGGGTTTTCTAGCCATTATATAGTTGATAGAAAGTTTAATTTTAACTATTTAATTCCACAATCAAATATGGAGAAATATATAAAATAGCTTTTTTATCAGGTTCATGCAGATTGTATTTCATCATCATCAGTGTTGAGTAATATAGTTTGCATGATTTCAGGAGACGGAGAATTCTGCCAACTACGACGTTGGGTTCAAGGTTACCGTAAATTTATTGAATTAGGACTGCCAACACCCTGGCACCAGGCTCCTGGCAGTCCTATTTGAAACTGTAGCAGCCGAACGGCCAAAACAATTTGTTGTGTTTTAGGGTTAGGGTTTCAAGAAATATGTGAGAATTATTATGTTCGAAAAATTCATTCATGAACCCTAAAGTGGTTCTAAACCTAATATTTATGTTTATGTTTTCTGATTTTGAGTATGAGTGGAAACATTTTTTTGGTAGCTGATCTTAGACAAATTTGGAAAAAATTTGTGCCAAACATGATTGAGATAAGGAAAAAAAATTTTGGGATAATTCTCGAAAAGAAAGGAAGAAAATTTTGGGAAAAAATTTGGACTAGGATTTAATTCTATGACCTAGAAATATTGGGAGAGAAAAAAAAATAGAACGAGAGAAGAAAAGAGTTGAGGGAGAGAGGAAAAGAGTAGAGGGAGGGAGAGAGAAAAAAAAGAAGAAAAGTTATCTTTTATACCTATTGTTGGGCTGCCCCAAGTAAAAAAATGATGGTAAACTTATAATATTTGTAAACATTTTTAGGCTGCTCCCAAGTAAAAAAGCGTGATGCCCTTAGAAAAAAATCATAAAAAAATGAGTGCTTGATAATACTTTAGAAGTGTGAATGACGATATCTTCCTTTTTATACATAATTGACACAAAACTACCATAATTAAGCTGTCACCTGTCCAAATATGCAAATAGTGACAATTCTATAGTATAAACTATAAAGTTGTAGAATTTTCCATATGCCCCAAAAAAATTTCTACAGCCTTTCTTTTTTTTTGAAACAAAATGACTTCAGCAACTTTGAATAGACTATTTTTAAAAAAAACCTTTCAACTTTTTATTTTAGTTTTCTGGAAGTCCGACCGTCTGCGTCCTTGGAATGGTTTTTTGAGACACCCACTATAATAGAAAGGATTTTTTTTATCGATTCCTCCAAACCAGAATGTGCCATGTCAACTACATCTGGGAAGTTGTAATAGACTTGGCTTCGAGTACTACGGATGAGAAAATTCATGCTAGAATAAGTGAGGTCGATTTAGTAAACTTAAATACAAAGTTTAAAAACTACTAAAGTAATTTTTAAAAGTTGTTGGAGAAAAATTATACCGAAATAGATGGCAAGCGGGCAACAAGATGTGCCGCCAGCTCTTTTTGGATGGTAAAACCAATCATCTTAAACACTACATCCATAGACCTGGAAAACATAACATTATTGTGCATAACTTTTTGGACTCTCTTAAGAAGCTCCACAGCGTCTGGTGCTAGAAAACCAAACGTGTGTCACGACCCGCTACCCAATTTGTTGGGCCGGGCCGAGTCATGTCCAGCCTGCATTTGGGATAAAACGCAGTAAGCTGTTCTAGAGATAACAAGTTAAGACTAAATGTGCTAACAGCTCTATAAGTGAATAAAAGTCATAAATGCTCCAAACACCAAAGTCGTATCATATAGCAATAAGTCTAAAGTACAAGTCTGAAATGTAAAACTGGATACATGTCCAGTTTCAAAAATACGTAGTCTAATACATGACTACTCTCAAAAGTCTAAAGCAAAAAGATAACTAGGCGAGGTTCCCCGCAGGAACATCCTCGTAAAGCAAAGCCGGGTCCTCGGCGGTATCACCATAATATGAGTCGCAGAGTAACTCCTCCTCAGTAAGAACACCTACAACTTTATCCTATCAGGACGGGAGCAAGTACTGAATCTAACAAACATATAATACGGATCATGTGATGAAAAGAAATGACATATCATGTTTATTCAGTTTTAGGTACATTTTATCATGGCAATAGATATTCATTTTAAAGTTTAAAACTGTAGTAGGTGAGTGATCAGTCAATAGGTAATCAGGATGTACAGCGGTACATATCAATTTTCTGATGTGCACATACGTACACATAACGGCATCGGTGTATATCCATACACAAATGCGGGACCAGACATACGACACAGATACATATAGAATGTAACGGTGCTCGATAAATACATACGGAGAAGGGGGTCATGTTCACGTACACTACTAGCAGTTTTCCCTTAACCCGTTATTTAAGCATGTGAGAGAGATATGAAAAGTATCCTAAACATGGCAGAGACTGAAAGTAATACAACATGTAAAGTTCTAACTTGCTACCCCAAGGATCAGCATTTAACATGGTTGGTGAATCACAGTTTATGGTTTTATAGCAATATGTAAAGTTTGTAGGAAGTACTTGCCTCTAGCAAAGCAAAGCAAGCTGCGATAAAAGTGCTATAGATGTCTGGTAACTCGTCACTATAGAAATAAATACATAAACATAGTTTTTACACTAAGCTAAAACACTAGGACACTAATTGGTGCAACACGACTTGTGACTGGGCACCTAGCCAAAATGATGACTTTAGCATAGGAGACTAATGTGGGGTGACACACTACTTTAACTAACTTTCTAGGGTCTTTACACTAGTAAGGGGTGAGGTTCAATACGGCTAAAACTCAAAAGTTGCAAGTCGTAATTATTCAATAAATAAATTAAATGATCATTGTGTTCCAACAATTTTTGAGATAGACAAAAAGCTTATTTTTACATAAAATAAAGTACCAAAATGATCCTTGTTAATCATAGAAATTTATTATAATTTTTCTGGAATTTATTAACCAGTACAAGTATTTTATAAAAATCAGTTTTCCTAAGTATAGAGAAAATGAGTTTTGGTTCCATATGTCAAAATAGTGTCAAAACTGTAAATTAAATACTATAAAAATTATATAACATAGTATCTAAACACTATTTTTCCAGAATTTTAACAGCAATTTAAGTATTTTTAGAAATTCAAAAATAGCATTGCACACAATTGAAATTAAATAATTAATGATCTGCGTATTTTGTCCATGTATATAATTTGAACCAAAGTTCAAATACAGGACCCAAGGCCATGAATCAAGTCCAATATGACTTGTACAGGTCTTGAATGTGTGAAAACACATTTGGACCCAAAAACTCATGCTAGGCTTGGACACCAAATGGTTGCAGTAATTTAAATACACCCAAAAATACAAAGTGGTAAAAGTGCAAAATAAATATTAATATTTTAATAAGGTAAAATTATACATAGTGGATACATACATACATATGTTAAAAATACATATGTATATATATATATATAAGAAAATACTTAATTATAAAGTGTGTATATATATATATATATATATATATATATATATATATATATATATATATATATATATATATATATATATATATATATATATACAAATATTGTATACATATATATAATAGTACATATATAATAATATATATACACATGAAAATATATACATATATACATATATGTATATAAATACAAATATATATATAAAATTTTACTAAATATAAATATAAATATATATATATATATATATATATAAATACTGTATATATACAGTATATACATATATATATATATATACAAATACATATATATATAATATAACAAAAGAAAAGGAAAAGAAAAAGAAAAAGAAACAAAAAACGGACAGAGGGCTCGAACTCGGCCCTCTGTTAAAGGGTGAAATCTTAGAGCCCCATGCGCTGGCCAGTGGGCCTGAGCGGGCTTGCTGATAGGGTTAGGACTTAGGTTAGTTTTATTTAGGTTTTAGTTTAATATATCAGTAGCCCGAAATACTACTCTGTGTCCTGACAGTTTGGGACACAGAGTCTACGTGTCCGTGCCATGCACGACACGTACAAGTGTTTATTTGTGTGTCCAAGTACTGGACTAGGGTCCCCGTGTCTTGGAGAACCACATACGTGGATTCGAGACACGGACGACACGATTCAGTGCTGCGACTTACGTGTCCGGCTAGTCGAGGGAGTTTCGGGAGCCATGGACGGCGGAGAAGACGTCGGCGAGGCGGCGCTTGGGCGGCGCTGGGCGTAGCTCGTCGAGGCAAACTCGTCGGTGGT
>JANAVB010042020.1:35454925-35467425 GCA_029216955.1 Iris pallida | reverse complement strand
TACTCATGTGCCATATTGATCTCCTTGTTTTAATTCGTCTCCAGGATGACGAAGACACATCCGCAGGCCTCTGGATCGAGTAGCTTGCCTGAGAGATCCGATCAGGCCGAGGAGGAGGTTCATGAGACTGCCTCCAGTGATTCTACTATTCCAGAGACCCAGGCAGTTGCACAGGGAGGTATACCACCTCCACCCCAGAGGGTTACGGCCGTTCTTCCAGAGATACTGCCGCCACTACCACCAATACCGACGGATACACATCACATGTTCTTTCTCCTTCAGCAGATGATGGAGACACAGCGGGCCCAGGCAGAGGCGTCGCAGCGCCAGTCGGAGGTGTCACACCGACAGATCGAGATGCTGAGGCAGAGTATGGAGAACTCGCATCAGCTTGCCCTGGCAGCAGTAGAGAGAGTGGCACCGGGTACGGTGCAGGGCCCTACCGGCCAACAGTCGAGCCAGCAGCAGTCCAGGCCGGGGACAGTGTTAGACTTTCGGAAGATGAGCTCCAGGGACTTCTCAGGCACGGAGGGCATCCTTTACGCAGACGACTGGCTAGAAGATGTAGAGCGGAGCATGGAGCTGGCAGAGCTTCCTAGAGCGCTTTGGGTTTCGGCCGCAGCCAGCCGATTCTTCGACATTGCGCTGACATGGTACCGCACGGATCCTCGTGCGTCGGTGAGAGGGCTGACTTGGGAGAACTTCCGGAGGCTCTTCAAGGAGAAGTTCTTCCCGGACGTGGCTCTTACAGCATTTGAGGGCCAGTTCGTGGGTCTAGTTCAGGGGAACTCGTCGGTGGACAGTATGCAGCTGAGTTTTTTCGCCTTAGCAGGTTCGCTCCCGGTATGATCCAGGATGAGGGGCAGAAGGCTCGTAAGTTCCGCAGGGGACTTATTCATGCAGTGCGCACCCGCACCTCGGGTCGCCGAGACGCGACGTTCGATCAGATACTGATGGACGCGCAGATCGCAGAGGAGGACTTCGGCCTCAGGCCGAAGAGGAGCGGAGATACTCTGGGGGCGTGTTCCAGTGCGGGACCGGCCAAGCGCCCCCAATTTCAGCAGCAGCATCAGCAGAGGCCGTTTCAGCAGCAGCCTCAGTTGCAGATCCAGCAGGCACCGGCGCGTGCCTAGCAGCATCAGGGTCAGGACCAGAGGCAGACCCAGCAGTGTGCCTTCTGCGGGAAGATGGGGCACAGCAGAGACGTATGCCGTAGGAGGTTAGGCGTTTACCTATTCTGCGGAGGGACCGACCACCAACTGAAGGGCTGCCCTGCTCGGGCAGCCAAGGGAGGCCGGGACAGGGTGCAGCCAGCTAGAGGACCAGCGGTTCAGCAGAGGGGTCCTCCACTCCAGACCCAGCAGCAGCATTTTGTCCAGCACCAGAGGGGAGCACCCGCGGGCAGGGTGTTCGCTTTGGCAGCAGAGGAGGAGACAGAGCCCGTGGGAGATGTTATTGCAGGTCATGTTCTCCTAGATTCTTTCCCTGCTTTCGCCTTATTTAATTCTGGGGCGACCCATAGTTTTGTGTCTGTTTCTTTTGCTCTGAGACACAATATCATTGCTGAATATATGGGTAGGACTTGCAAGATTATGACCGGGGGAGGTATTATCCTGGTTAATAATATTTGTAAGGGGCGGAGAGTCACTCTGAGAGGCCGGGACTTGAGTGCGTGTCTGCTCGTAATGCCCCTACCGAGGTACGATATGGTACTCGGTATGGATTGGTTGAGCATGCACCATGCTAGCATTGATTGTAGAGGAGGCAGAGTTCTTTTTAGGACGCCGGGTGAGCCAGAGATCGAGTTTGCTCGAGGAGCAGCGGAGCCGGAGGATGGATTCTGTGTAGCTTTGTTGGCGGGGCAGGATTTGCCATATCCGTTGATTGCTGAGTTCTCGGATGTCTTTTCCGAGGAGTTGTCGGGGATGCCGCCAGACAGGGACATTGAGTTCTCCATAGACTTGGTGCCGGGCGCCGAGCCCATCTCGCAGTATGTCTATAGGGTGAACAACAGCGAGTTGATAGAGCTGAAGAAGCAAGTCGACGAGATGCAGGACAAGGGGTTCATCAGATCCAGTTCTTCATCCTGGGGAGCGCCAGTCCTGTTCGTACCGAAGAAGAATGGTACGTCCCGCATGTGCATTGATTACCGGACGCTCAACAACCTCACTATCAAGAATAGGTACCCTTTGCCGAGGATCGACGACTTGTTCGATCAGCTGAGTAGGGCAAAGGTCTTTTCGAAGATAGATTTGAGGTCCGGGTATCACCAGCTAAAGGTGAGGCGGGATGACATTCCCAAGACGGCATTTCAGACTCGGTACGGCCAGTACGAGTTTACAGTGATGCCATTTGGGTTGACCAATGCTCCCGCGGTGTTCATGAACTTGATGAACAAGGTATTCCATCAGTACCTTAACAAGTTCGTGGTGGTCTTCATAGACGATATCTTGATCTATTAGAAGACGCAGGAGGAGCATGAGGAGCACTTGAGAGTTGTGTTAGAGACTCTGAGGAGGGAGCAACTCTACGGGAAGCTTTCGAAGTGTGAGTTCTTCTTAGACCAGGTGGAGTTCCTAGGTCATGTTGTGACCGAGCACGAGATTTCAGTAGACCAGAGGAAGATTTCGGCAGTGGAGTCTTGGTCTACGCCCAGTTCAGTTGCCGAGGTTCGGAGCTTTCTGGGTTTGGCTGGTTATTACCGGAAGTTCGTCCAGGACTTCTCGAGGATTGCAGAGCCGATGACTAGACTCACCAGGAAGGACATGGAGTTCGTCTGGACTGATGAGTGTCAGGCTGTATTCGATGAGCTGAAGAGGAGGTTGACTTCAGCTCCGATCCTGACCTTGCCATCTGGGTCAGGAGGGTTCTCGATCTTCAGCGATGCTTCCGGGAAGGGTTTAGGGTGTGTTCTTCAGCAGCATGGGAAGGTGATTGCCTATGCATCCAGGCAGTTGCGTCCTCATAAGAAGAACTATCCTACTCATGATCTGGAGTTGGCCGCGGTGATATTTGCTTTGAAGTTGTGGAAGCATTATCTGTACGGAGAGCGAGTTGAGATCTTCACAGATCACAAGAGCTTGAAGTACGTGTTCACTCAGAAGGAGTTGAACATGCGACAGAGGCGGTGGTTAGAGCTGATGAAGGACTTCGATATATCCTTGCAGTACCATCCGGGGAAGGCCAACGTAGTTGCAGATGCCTTGAGCAGGTATCCTGTTGCTATGTTCTTGACGACAGATCGTTACTTGTTGGCCGACCAGGATAGTTTGGGTATCGAGGTCATCATTCCGGGCATGGAGATCCAGATGTGGGGTTTGCAGATTCAGTCTGAGCTGATGGATAGAGTCAGGTCAGCGCAGTATGATGATGTTGCCCTGAGGAGCATCAGGGAGCGGGTGAGGATGAGCTTGCTTGACGATTTCTCTGTAGCCGAAGATGGGTCGTTGCGGCACGGTACTAGGCTGTGCGTTCCGCGTGGAGAGCTTCGGGAGGAGGTTCTTCAGGAGGCGCATCGCTCTCAGTATTCTATGCATCCTGGAGACAACAAGATGTATAGGGACCTGAGAGAGCACGTATGGTGGTATGGCATGAAGCGCGAGGTAGCTCAGTTTGTATCTCGTTGTCTTGTGTGTCAGCAGGTGAAGGCCGAGAGGCAGAGACCAGGTGGATTGCTACAGCCGCTACCCATTCTCGAGTGGAAGTGGGAGCATATCACCATGGACTTTGTATCTGGACTTCCACGGTCGCCAGGAGGGAAGGACGCGGTTTGGGTCATAGTTGATAGATTGACCAAATCGGCCCACTTTTTGCCTTTCAAGGTGGGTTTGTCTACGGAGAGGCTGGCTGAGCTGTATGTTCGTCAGATTGTGAGATTGTACGGAGTTCCGGTGAGCATAGTTTCAGATCGGGATAGCCAATTCACTTCCCACTTCTGGAGGAGTTTGCAGGCTAGCTTGGGCACCTCGCTCAAGTTTAGTACTGCTTATCATCCTCAGATAGACGGACAGTCGGAGAGGACCATCCAGACTCTGGAGGATAAGCTTCGCACATGTGTGCTAGATCTCGGGGGTTCTTGGGAGGACCATCTTCACCTGGTAGAGTTTGCTTACAACAACAGCTACCAGGCCAGTATAGAGATGTCACCATTTGAGGCTCTATATGGACGGAGATGCCGTACTCCCTTGTCTTGGGACGATGTTGGCGAGCGGGTGCTTCTTGGGCCGGAGATGGTTGTGGATGCGGCCGAGAAGGTCAGATTGATTAGAGATAGACTCCGGGTGGCTCAGGATAGGCAGCGGCATTGGGCCGATAGTCACCGGAGACCGTTAGAGTTCAAGGTTAGTTTCAGTTTTTGTCATGTTTGTTGTGATTGTTGGTTAGTTGTGTGTTGAGTTTTTATCTTGTGTTTAGGTTGGTGACATGGTATTTCTGAGGATATCCCCGACACGTGGCACTATTCACTTTGGCGGCGGTGGGAAGCTCAGTCCGCGCTACATCGGACCTTTCACCATCTTAGAGAGGATCGGTGCAGTAGCCTACCGACTGGACTTGCCTACCAGGCTCGAGGGAGTGCACAACGTGTTTCATGTATCTCAGCTGAGGCGGTACGTGGCAGATCCTAGCCATGTATTGGACCATTCAGCGATACAGGTGGGACCTACTCTCAGCTATCCAGAACAGCCAGTGGAGATTCTGGATCGCAGGGAGAAGGTGCTCCGGAACCAGGTCATACCCTTGGTTCGGGTTGCGTGGAGGCATCACTCTCCAGGTGAGTCTACCTGGGAGAGGGAGGACGACATGCAGGAGCGTTTCCCTTATCTTTTCGCGCCCTGAGGTATAAATTTATTTTCTTTAATTCTGTTTGTGATTTCCTGTGCTTGTTGTCTTCAATTTCGAGGACGAAATTTTTTTTAAGGTGGATAGACTTTCACTTTTTCCAGTTAGAGGTAAAATGGTAATTTTCCATTTTATATTATTTTTGGAAATTTTATTTCATGAATATTATTATTTAATTATTATAGGAGTCGGGTTCGAATTTTATCGCATTCCGAGTTAATTCGGGACCCCGGTGAATTTCGACTTGAGCTGTCATTAGCCTGTTAGCTAACCATGGCCCACCACACTAAAAATTAGGGTTTAAGAGTTTGGACTAGTTCCCCATGAGTAATTTAGTTTAATTATGATTTTTATTTATTTTTAGCAACTTCCTAAACCTAATTTGGAATTTAATTAATATTAGGCTTAGGGAGGGGCAAACTTGTAATTTACAAATGCCCCTCACCCACACCTCACCATGCCAAGGCCGGCCATGATAGCGCCCCCCCCCCCCCCCCCTCTCTTCCTTCACCACTAAGAAACTTCTCTCTCTCTCTTTCAAATTCACTTCTTTCCAAAGCTTCTTCCTTTTTCCAACTCCATTAGGTATGTCCTTAATTCCTAATTAAATTCTCTTTTGCATTCATGTCCCACACATTAAATGGAGAGGAGAAGATTCTCTTCCATTTGCCCACAAATTTGTAGGTTTTTTCTAGAAAAATAGGTTGATGATTTATTAGGAACTAATCATTTTGTGAATATATATATATATATATATATATATATATATATATATATATATATATATATATATATATATATATATATATGTATATATATACATGTGTATTATGTGTGTGTATTTATTTATGTATTTGTGTGTGTGTAGAGGAGGGTGATATTGTGTCATGGGGATGGTGGTGTTGTGAGAGTGGTGTGTGTGTGGTTGTGTTGTGTGAGGATGTGTGTGTGTGTGTGTGTGTTATATATATATATATATATATATATATATATATATATATATATAGTTATATGAGTGTATTTATATATATACATGGATGTGTGTATATGGATGTGTGTGTGTTATATATATATTTAGAGGGATGGATAGATATCTAGATAGATTAGAGATAGATATCTAGTTATATATATATAGATAGATATTTAGTTATGTATATATATATATATATATATATATATATATATATATATATATATATATATATATATATATATATATGAAGTATATATATATATATATAGAAGAAGAAAAAGAAGAATAAGAACAGCAGTAACAGCAGCAGCAGCAGCAGCAGCCAAGGGGCTGCTGCCAGGAAACAGCCCCCCCTATGGCCTTTAAGCCTAAAACACCCCCCCCCCCCCCCTTCACCTAAGTATATATATATATATATATATATATATATATATATATATATATATATATATATATATATATATATGGTTGGAATCGTAGAGAAGAGTAGAAGAAGATTATGGAATGAGAAATTAGAAAAGGATTTGAGGTTGGGAGGAAAGATTGAAAGAAGTTGGAAGAATAGGAAAAAGGCTAGAATAGAAAAAGGGAAAAACCGAGTTAGAGGGCGAAACGGAGTTCGGAGTATCCGATTGAGTTAAAACTTGGCGTGGAGCATGAATACGTGATTTAGATTTTGCGAGTAGGCTTCTGGATGGAAATCGGAGTTGTAGGGCACCCGTATCGCACCGTATCGGTGCGTATCTTGAAATATTCAAGATTTTGACAACGGGCCGTATCATGGACCGAATGTCCACGTTACCTAGGTATTTTGGTAGATATTATATATATAGGCTAGTATCATACTACCCTAGGGAGATCGGGTCAAAATATCAAGCGTAGGTAGGCTAACTGGATAGTTTCCGAAGCTAGAATTTTACCCTTTTTAAGGATAAAATAGGATATTGGCCTACGGCCAAGATATGAGTTTCGAAGTCCAAGATGGACTTGGATATGGGTTGTAGAGGTTGGTAATAGTTAGAAATAGTCGCCTAGACCTAGTCTTGGCCCCGGTTGACCACGATTGACTTTTTGGACCAAAAGTCAACTTTGGGTCAACGCTTTACCCAAATTAGTCCCAATTTCCATTAGACTTTTGTAGTTGACCAAAAGTCAACTATTAGTCACCATTGACCTAGGGTTGACCATGGTTGACCTAGAGTTGACCAGAGTTGACCAGTTGACCAAAAGTCAACTGTAGGCCAACTCTTGATCCCGTTTGACTTTCTTCGACTTGTTTTGACCCGTGATGCCTGGTATGACCTAGGATTGACTTGGTTAGGCTTAGATTGACTTGATATAACTTGATTTGACCTAGATTGACTTGACAGGACTTAGTGTGACTCAGTGAGACCTAGTTTGACCTAGATTGCATATCATTCATTGTAAATCATTTTTAAACTTGTTTAAACCTAAATTAACTTACAGTATCTCATATTTAGGTCTTCTGATACCGCTCTGAGCATTGATATACCATACAGCTCAGGACAGCAGGCGAGTACAGTCACTGATAGTTTTTATTGTCTTGATATTTGCTATATCCGATTCAGTCGTAGTGTCTTACTTGATTCTCAGACACGATAGTTCACGGACTAGTATTGTCGGATTCCTGTCATGAGATGTCATTCCTGGATTTCTTGGGATACTGGTACTTTCTTAGTCTTGATTCTCGTACTTGTATTGATGCCGATTCCTGAAGAGGACTTGCTCCCCTCTTTGGAAATCCCGCGTCATGACGTGCTATGTCCGGATCCGTATACTATTCGGGGAATGGGGAATATTATAGATAGTGTGATCAATGCCCACCTTGAGTTACTACTTGTATCATAGCTATACCCTCACCTTACGATGGGTATAGCCTGACCTGTGCTACTACTTGCTCCATAGCTTACCATCCCGGCCGGGCCGAGTCCACGTACTTGTAGCCGGTCGGCTGGAAGCCTGATTCTTGACCCATACCGATCACATTAGGCTATAATGTTCGAGGCACATTTTATATTTACTTTTCTTGTCATATATCATGTTCTGTTCTATATTCAGTACTTTCTCACCATGCATGATATACAGTTACTCACATGCTCTACATGCCTTACATTGTACCTAGATTGGAGACTAAGTTCTGCTCGAGAGAAGAGTTACAACCCCGGTCTTTGTTTGGTTTAAGGGTTGTAACTCGGCTTCCGGACGGTTCCCAAGTCTTCATATATCTTTGTCTTGTAGTTCATTATACTGTCTCTTATAGAACTTGTCAATTCATATGGAACTGCTGTTAGTGTTTGTACTTGCTCATTTTCCTGACAAGATACCGTTATGATATATTACAGATGATTCTGATGCGGACTGCTCGACCTATTATGGGCTCGAGTCAGATGGTGTAGCCTTAGATCGTGGCCTTATAGTGGAGCCACTAGATTTTGTACTTCCAGAGTAGTGTAGGTTAGCTAGGTTTGACTGGACTGCGATCCAGCTAGCTTATCAGACTGTAGTTCTATATTCTATTTTGATACTCTGTGATGTATATATCTGGACTTATATTAGACTGTGGACTTGTTTACTCTTTCATCTATCATATGTCTTTACTCTGAGCTATCTACCTTAGTTTTATTCTGTGATTGAGACTGTATTGTTATGTCACCTCTATTCGGAGAGTATATACTATACAGGTACATTTTAACTGTTAGTCGTAGGTATTTACAGACGTTATATACAGCGTTCTACCGCCGATTCTGCGGCGTAGGCTGGACGTACCCACGTGCTCGTGCCCCTCATAAGGGTGCGGGTCGTGACACTAATATCTCCACTGGCTGCTCAGAAACTGTAAGGCTCGATCCGACCTCCAACTCTGAATAATCTAGCACATGACTGGGGTCTGGAACATATCTCCTCAGCTGAGATACGTGAAAGACATCGTGAACTCCTGCTAGATTGGGTGGAAGTGCAACCCTGTAAGCTACCTCTCCAATCTTGCCAAGTATCTCGAACGGCCCGATGTATCTGGGGCTCAGCTTCCCTTCTCGTCCGAACCGGATCGTCCCTCTAGTAGGTGATATCTTTACTAGCACCATATCATCGTCTGCGAACTCTATCAGCCTGCGACTAGCATCAACCCAGTATTTCTACCTATCCTGAGCTACTCTAAGCCTGTCTCTGATCATTCCGACCTTCTCTGCTGCATCCGTGATCATCTCTGGCCCAAGCATAACTCTATCTCCAACATCATCCCAAAAGAGCGGTGTGCGGCATCGTCGTCCATAAAGCGCCTCGAAAGGAGACATACCGATACTGGCTTGGTAGCTGTTGTTGTATAAAACTCTACCAAGTGCAGATGGCTCTCCCAAGATCCTCCAAAGTCCATCATGTAGGTCCTCAGCATATCCTCCAGTGTCTGTATCGTCCTCTCGGACTGCCCATCTGTCTGCGGGTGGTACGTCGTACTGAACTTGAGCCTACTGTCCAACTCCTCCTGTAAGCTCCTCCAGTAGTGGGATGTAAATCTGTTGTCTCTGTCCGACATGATGCTCACTGGCACTCCGTGCAGGCGAACTATCTGTTGTATGTATAGCTCTGCCAACTTCTCGGTGGAAAGCCCCACCTTGAAGGGTATGAAGTGCGCACACTTCGTAAGCCTGTCCACGATGACCCAAATGGCATCCTTCCCTCCTTGGGAACGAGGAAGCCCTGAGACAAAGTCCATCGTAATATGTTTCCACTTCCACTCGGGAATGGGTAACGGCTATAACAAACCAGCTGGCCTCTGGCGCTCCATCTTGACCTGCTGGCAAACTAGGCATCTCGAGATGAAATGTGATACATCCCTCTTCATCTCGTGCCACCAAAGTGTTCCCGCAAGTCACGGTACATCTTGTTAGCACCAGGGTGAATAGAATATCTCGATCGGTGTGCCTCCTACAAGACTGTCTCTACCAGCTCTCCCTTCGGTACGCACAATCGGCTGCCATGCCTCAAGGATCCAACATCTGCTATAATGAAGTCATCCAGCAATCCAGTTAAAGCCTGGGCTTGAAGTCTGCGAAGGCTCTCATCCGTAGACTGTGCCTTCCGGATCTGCTCCATCAAACCTGACTGAATGTCAAGCGCCATCATCTGTATCACTGATCCTGGCCGAACTAGCTTGATACCGAGCTTCTCCAGATCCTCCCATAAATGTCGATCAATCATCAGGTACCATGCCATCGGATGCCTGCTCAGCGCATCCGCCACCACATTTTCTTTCTCGGGGTGATACTGTAAATCGATGTCGAAGTCTTTCATCAACTCCAACCATCGTCTTTGCCTCATGTTCAGCTCTTTTTGCATAAACACATACTTCAAGCTTTTGTGGTCAGTAAAGATTTTAACACGCTCTCCGTATAAGTAATGTTTTCATAACTTGAGTGCAAAGATCACCGCAGCTAACTCTAGGTCATGGGTAGGATAATTCTGCTCATGAGTCCGCAACTGCCTAGATGCATAAGCAATCACTTTCCCATGCTGCTGTAGGACACATCCTAGCCCCTTTCCAGAAGCATCGCTGTATATGGTGAAACCTCCAAAACCTGAAGGTAATGTCAGAACTGGAGCGGTCGTCAGCCTCCTCTTCAGCTCCTCAAATGCTGTCTAGCAGTCCTCTGACCAGATGTACTCTGCGTCCTTCCGCGTCAGCTTCGTCATGGGTTCAGCTATCCTAGCAAAGTCCTGGATGAACTTTCTATAATAGCCTGCTAAACCCAGAAAGCTCCTGATCTCTGAAACTGACGTCGGAGCCTTCCATGTCTCAACTGCAGCAATCTTCCTGGGATCTACCGAGATTCTATCTCCAGTAACTACATGGCCGAGAAATTCCACTCGGTCTAAAAAGAACTTGTACTTCGGCAATTTGACAAACAATCTCTCCTGCCTCAGAATCCCTAAAACTATCCGCAAGTGCTCTGTATGCTCCTCTGGCGTCTTCGAGTATATCGGAATGTCGTCGATAAACACTACGACGAACTTATCCAGATACTGGTGAAATGTCTTATTCATCAAATTCATAAAGACAGCTGGCGCATTTGTAAGACCAAATGGCATCACCAGAAACTCATACTGCCCGTACTTCGTGTTGAACGCCGTCTTCTGGATGTCTGCTGCCCTAACCTTCACCTGGTGGTATCCGGATCTCAAGTCTATCCTGGAAAACACCTTCACCCCGCTCAACTGGTCGAACAAATTATCTATCCTGGGCAGAGGATATTTGTTCTTGATGGTGATGGCATTCAAGGCCCGGTAGTCAATACACAACCGGACTGTACCATCCTTCTTAGGCACAAAGAGCACTGGCGCTCCCTATGGAGAAGCACTAGATCGAATGAAACCCTTCTTCAACAGGTCATCAATCTGCTCTTTCATCTCTACGGCCTCCTTGGGATTCACTCTATAGCAAGCCCGGGATACTGGTGATGAACCCGGTACTAAATCTATAGTGAACTCCACATCTCTGTCAGGCGGAAGTCTTGGAAGATCCTCTGGGAATACATCTATAAACTCCCTAATGATAGGGTGTAGCGGTGCTACGTCCCCAACTGTCGCACAACAGTTCGGCTCTAGGCTGATCTCTGGCCCTGTCCTCCTGACTCTGAATGGTGCTGTGCCTGGGGGACTGAACAAAATACTATACCCTTATGACAATCTATAGAAGCATGGGCATAGCTAAGCCAGTCCATCCCCAATATGATATCATAACCGGGGAGTGGCATCACAAAGAATCACCCCTCAAACTCTCTTCCGGCTATAGTAATAGAGCATCTATAGCTAGCTCTAATAGGAACTGGTCCTCCTTCCGTCATTACTCTACTAATCTCCGCAGTAGGTGTAGATACTAAGTGGTGTTCATGCATAAAATCTAATAACAGGAAGCTATGAGATGCACCAGAATCAAACAAGCATAGAGCTAGAAAAGTATGCAAATAAACATGACCTGTGATGACGTCAGCTAAGTAAATGCTCCGAAACCTGCTCCGTCTCTGGCTCAAGAGCTAGACTATAAATCTTCCCCTGAGGTCCCTTCTGCTGCTGCAGATGCTATCCAAACCTCTGCTGCTGGGTCGGGAGTGGTCCTCTAGGTATCCTGGCTACTGGGCACTCTCGAAGTTGATGAGTGGCAGACCCACAAGACAAATACTGTCCCAACTTCTTCCTGCAGATGGAAGCGTCGTGGCCTATTCTCTTACAGAATGCACAAAAACCTCCCTTCGGCTGCTGTCGTGGTCCCGGGGCTCTAACTGGCGGGGTCTGATGATGTGATGTAGGGGGACGGTAAGTCTGCTGGTGCGGCATCGGTGCTCTCTGCTGGAAAGCCTGACGCTTGGACGGTCCCTCATGATGTATAGAAGCCGGCCTCTTGCATGACAGAAGACGCTCCTCGATGCTCCGGGCCAACTCTAGGCTCTGGTAGTAGTCAGTCGTACCGTTTGCCACTATAAGAATACCAATGTCTGGAACTAGACCATGGCAAAACCTACGGGTCATCTCCTCTGGATCTGCAACCAGACTAGGAGCGAAACGACTCAGGCGACTAAACTCTGCCGTATACTCGTCAACAGAACGGTTCCCCTGCTGGATGTTCTGGAATCGTAGCCCCATGGCTACTCTAACAGTGGCTGAGAAGAATTTC